>CM055096.1:17898485-18180607 GCA_029204225.1 Diphasiastrum complanatum | reverse complement strand
TTGATTCCTCTGTAATAAGCCATTCGACAATGATGACTCTTAGACTTGGAACAACAAACTCAGTAGACATTACGGCTTCCTGTCCATACACCATCTGAAATGGGGTTTGTTCAGTACTCACTTTGAATGTGGTTTTGAAAAGCCCATAGAGCTGCATGAAGCTTGTATTCCCAATCAGATCGTGAAGCTTCAACCATCTTCGTGATAATCCCGCAGAGGATCTTGTTTGATGACTCTGCCTGTCCATTACAATGTGGGTAATAGGGAGTACTCTTCCTATGGACAACCAGATAAGAGGATAATAAGTGAGTGATAGTCTCGTTTAGGAAATGAGTTCCGTAATCACTCATGAGTTCTAATGGGCACCCAAAACAGACTAAGACATTTGGCATCAGCCTTCCTCACCACCTTGGCTTCCACCCATCTGGTCAAGTAGTCAGTGGCTACAATTATATATCGAGCTTGCGAGCCACATGCTGCTGAACGAATAGGGCCGACATAGTCAATGCCCCATTTCTCAAACGACATTTCAGCCAAAATAGGTCGTAGCGGCATTCTATCCTTTCCCTGAATTCGGTTGAACCGTTGGCATACGTCATACCTTTTTACCTTGTAGTGAATGTCTCTAAACATCGTGGGCCATCACAGGCCATGTTGAAGCACTTTCCTATTGGTAACTTTGGCAGTGAAATGCCCTCCTCCTATTCCTTCATGGGCGATGCTCACCACTTGGGACACTTCGTGCGGTAGGACACAATGGCATATAATCCCATCATTACAAATGCGATACAGCTGTCCCGCTATCAATGTGAAAGGAGCAGATTTGATGATTAGCATGCATAGTTCTACTTTGCTCATCTCAAGGGGAGGACGTCTTGACATACGATATCCTACAATGTCAGCAACCCACTCAAGGACGGCCTCGACATGGAATAGTATGGTGTCAGGGAGTTCATCATCAAATCTTCTACTCTCGGGAACATTTCGGATCCTTGAGAGGTGATCGGCCAGATAGTGTTGTTTCCCTTTGCGAATGATGTTTTTAAAGTCAAACTCTTGAAGAAGCAGCAACCATCGGGTGATACGTCCGGTTGTGCAGAGTCTATTTACCAGATATAGTAGGGCTTGGTGATCTGCGAAGAAGACAAAGGGGTTGGCTAGCAGGTAATGGCAGAATTTTTTCACACTATATACCATGGCTAGCGCTTCACGCTCGGTAGTGGTATAGTTCATCTGCCAACTGGCGAAGTAGATCAGGTAATCCTTTTTGTACTCTCATAGTTGGGTTAGAACACTTCCTATTGCATAATTAGAGGCATTTGTGTGGACGTGAAATTCTATGGTCCAGATAGGAGGTCGAAGAATTGGTGCAGTAACTAAGGCCTTCTTGAGTTTGTGGAAAGCCTCAGTGGCTTCAGCTGTCTATTCTAGTTGGATAGTCATCTAATAGATTAAACGAGCCAGCTTAGTAAAGTTCAGGACAAATCTCTGATAATAATTGCAATGCCCCATAAAGATGTACATTTCACGTATAGTTCCAAAGGCGTCATCTTGCAACTTGTCCTTACGTTTGGCTCTTTGTTCTCTTCTACGTCTTTATTCCTGGTCGGAGTTATCGGAGTCCGAACTAGTGCTCTCACTATCGTCGACTCTCTTGATGGCATCAGTGCAAGCTGCTTGAAAAGATGCATATTTCCCTTCGTTTCATTTGTTGTCTGATCCCCTTATGTATTCTTGCCATGAACTAGGTCATGATGCTATGGTCTAGGACACTTTCAGGGTCGCGTCTGCCATGCAGTCTTTTAATCCACTCAATGTAATCTCGTAGGGACTCGTTCTTCTTATCCATACGGATTCGTCCCAATTGCAAGAATGGATCAGAAAGAAAACGTGTAGTTTTTGAATCTTGTGATAAATTTAGCCTGTAAAATATCCCAATCATCACATTCATTCTGCTAAAGATTGAAATACCAATCTTTGGTGATATCAGTTAAGCACAGATTGAAGTATCTTAATAGCTCTTGCGGGTTGTCGTCTCCATAGGCTCTACACGCTTGGGTGTAGATCTATAGAAACCTTCACGGATCTCCCTTGCCATCAAATCTTGGAAGTTTGATCTTGGAAAAATTCCGGACTGCGTGAGGTACAAACGGCCTAGGATTGTCCATTGGGGGTGGATCTACGTCAACTGGTTTGGGTAATATCTCGATTGGTACGTTGACAAACTCTTCGAGTTCAGGGACATCTAGGGTGGATAATTTCCTTCCGGATCTCAGACGCATACAACGAAACAAAAATTAGGACTATCTTTAATACTTTCTGATGTTTTTGGTCTTTTTCTAATTCTTTTTTCTCAAGTATATTTCTTGTAAGCACTTTTGATGTATAGGTGATCAGATGCTGGATCTAACTGATGCGATGGTGAATCTCAGATCAAGATCAGATTGGGATCAAAACAAAACTCGGATGGATGGATGAGAAGTGACATAATTGCGAATCCAAAAGACAAAGATCAAAAAAGATTCTAGAATCTCTCTGATGGCGAGTTATACGGGGCGAGTAATAACAGGCGCAAGTAATAGGTTTTTAACTCGCCGAGCTATCCACTTGCCAAAAATAATGATCAGAACAATCTGTGAAGATGGCGAGTAATGAGGAACTGATGGCAGTGGCGAGTAATGGCTCTAATGGCGAGTAATAAAATTATAACTCGTCAGTCTCTCAAATGATAGATCTTTGTGTTTTCAAGTCACTGTTCTGATGATGAGTAAAGATAATGAATAAAAACCGAAAAAACTCTGATGGCGAGTAATAGCCTAATAACTCGTCGATTACCAAAATGATAGCTCTGAGGCTGCTATTCACCCTGCTCTGATGGCGAGTAATTTTGGCTCGAAAAATGTGCCAAAAAGCTCTCTGGCGAGTAATAGGTGACAAGGCGAGTAATATCTCTAATGGCGAGTTATAATTTATAAATCACCGAGCTCACAGATTAGTGTCTGGAGCCTACCTAGCACTCTAGAGAAGTGGCAAGAAAAAACAGTAAAAAAACAACAGAGAAAAGTCTGTCAATGAGTAATAAACCTGTGAAAATGCAAGAAAAATTCAAGCAAAAGGCAAACAAAAATCCATCTAACAGTAGCTTAGCACCATCTCCCCGGCATCGGCGTCAAAAAAATGTTGGACCCTTTCCATGCCTCCCTTTTAATAGCAATCAAGAGAGCAAGGTTAGGGTTTGGATCTCCAACCGGGTGAGTTGTCGTGTAGTACAGGCTTCGATCCAATGGAGAGGGGGCTAAACTACAAATCTAAATGGGAACTAAGCCTACCAAGGGTGTCAATCTTGGCATATGATCTGCTGGTGGAATGGCGTAGTTTGGAAAAAGGGTGCTTGCCACCTACAATCATCGATTACAAACGAGCGGAAGCAAAACACACACACACACACACACACAAGAAAGGAAGAACAAAGAACACCAAAGCTTGCCATTACAACTCACTAGTTATCATTCCAAAAATTATGATAAGTACAATGGAAAATTTTGGGTCACCAAAGGACCGTAATAAATTTAAAACTTATCTACTCAACTACTACACTAATTTTTATGGTTTTTCTTAATAATAAATTTCTCGATGCACATGGGTTACACCGGCCTCTATACAAGACTCATAAATTCACCGACATAGGCCGTCGGTGGTAGCAATATTATACAAATTGACATATGACTACAAAATTGGGATCGTAAACAAACTTGTTACTACAAACACACATGAGTTCTAACAGACTCCAATCTTCCTCAACCTCAATCACAGCAAGAATGTTGTCATTTCTTTTCAGTATTATTTGAAGTTGCTCTTGATGATTTATTGCATAATCTTGATCTAGTAGCTTCCACTCATTTTTGCATTTTATCCATCTTCTATAATACAGTAGCAAAGTGAGCATTTGTTTAAGTTCTATGTGATGACTTACATACTCTGCACTCAACTTGCTCATTTTGTTTTGTATCCCAACGATCATCCAACAACTCGGCGAGCATCTCATCACTCAAGTCCTTGCAAATAAATATTGTTTTTTTGTCGAACATTGCATTTAAAAAAAAATCAACAAAATAGTAAAATGTAGATACCAACTTAATCTATTATTCTTTGAAGCAATGCTACATTTTAATATACTCTGAATATCCATATAAAGTCTAGATCGAAAACTTTTTGAAATTGCTGAATTTGGAGAAATCCGGTCCTCACTTGAAAAATCTGATAGAGCATATGGCTCTAATCTACCCACTAAATCATTTTTATCAAGAATATAGGTGTGATCATAAAAAAAACTCCCGAATCTAAAAGAAATTTTGGAGATCATCCCATATATTGCAAATTACCGATATCAGAATGTATGACATCGATTATTCATCTAATAGATTGAACCGATTGCCATTCAACGAAATTTGATGGATATAAATCTCCAAAACCAACAAAAATATCGTGAGAAAAATTTAATATAATAAAAATGCTAATACTGAAGAGATTTAATTTGAATATATATATATATAGCAATCATATACTTACAATTGCATTTTCTTCTATCATCTGGATTTAAATCCTAGATGTTGAGCACTTTGTGAAGATAAGCATGTTGAACTAAAACTTCCATGATAGATTGAGCGGCAGTTGATACTTTGAAATCCATTATCCTTCCTTCCCAAGAGATTCTATATATGTTATCTGATCTTTTTCTTTTCCGGAAAGAGCCTTTTGAAAAAAGATGCATCGAAATCCACTGATATTTACGATATATTCTTGGTATTTATTGATCTTCTGCATTTTTTTTCAGTGCAAATATTGATAGCATTAATGGTTCCTCTTGGTCTCTGATTATGTGTCACTTAGTTTTCTGTTTTGCTATTCTACATATTTAGTTGCATTTCTTAACATAGACCGCAGTACCTACAAAACCACTTTCATTTTGTGTGTAGAGCAATGCGTGGTAAAAGACATGGTTTCTGTGCAGCAGATCGACATCTACGACTTTCTACACAAAATCGAATCAGCCGAACTATTCAAAGGATGAATATATTAACATTCTGGCTAATCCTCATCTCCGGAGTAAAGGGGATCCATTCTTGTCAACATTCGAATGTCATTTCCAACCATCTAAAGAAAATCGAAGACCTGGCCATCTCCGACTACTTTGACCATCAAGTCACTCGATGACCGACTGAAGTATTCGACTCATTCGACGATCGAGTCATCCAACTACTTCAACAATCAAGTCATCCAACTACCTCGACGATCGACTCGTTCGACTACTTCAACTCCATCGAGCCATCCATCTCGTCTGATAGATACACATATTGTACAGATGTCATTATACATCAAATATCTATAAAGTACATTCATGACCAATATCTGGCTAGACTAAACTAGTCTTGTAAATATAGATTAGTTAAGCAATTTTTGTGATCACAAGGATATTGTGTGCTATTTAGGATAGTGATGTTGTAATGACCTTACTTTTTTCTTTGCCAAAGTCTTATGAGCACTTTGTTGTAATAATCTCCACCCAATCTGACTCTTCAAAAGGTCATGGCTCATCTTCAAGAAAAAATACGGAGAAAGACCAACGATCTATCCGTCAAAGATAAATATTTGGTATTATACACCAAAAAGAAAGATAATTTCAAAGGCAAGAATCAAATATAGAAACAACAGCAGCAAAATCCTCAATCTCCATAAGAGAGCAGTGGATCCAAACAACGACTCTTTTGTAGATAATGTAAGAGGGTGAACCACGACATCAAAGATTGTCACATTCGAATCTACAACGAGGTGAATAAACAACAACATCAACAATCGAACTCTATCAATGCAGCAAAATTCAAGGGGCAAACCCCTAATGATAGAAAAAATCATCAGAACTATTAATGGCTTTGAAAAGTAGTAATACAAATTATGACAATTGGTATCTCAACAGTGTCGCTATCCAACATATAACTCCTTGAAGAGAATGGTTTACTGAATATGTGGCTTACACCAGAGGCGAAGTCCAAAACTATCCACAATTTCTAATAGACACATCATAAATGCTTCTTGGTACAAGTACTCTTGAAACATCCAAAATTCTAAGGCGTAATAGTTCATCTACTTGAATCTCTAAGAGATCGATTAAGATCAAATGATTTTAACTCAGTTTTGAGTACTTATATACTCTCTTCAGTTAAATGCTCCTATTTCTAACATCACATGCAAGAAAATATCAATCATCTAATTTCAATAGATTTTTGTGTCTCCCTAACAATCAAAGATTTAGCTGAAAATCATACAAGCACTTATAGACTCTAACATGTTGTAGAGTAGCATCCACTAAAGTATCAGCAAACTCTCCACAAGTAAAATAATTTACTTTATGAGAATGCATGTGAGACATATGTGTTCTCAACAGAATCATTGGAGTAAAGAGATTTAGACTTTCCAAAACATTGATCTAAATTCTTGACTCATTTAAAAGATCAAGAACTACTCATCATTTTTAAGAATCACTACATTTTTTTGTAGTCCTCAGATAACGATTACCTATTTATGATCCGTCAACCGTAAATGTTCAAAATTTTATTATTCATTAATCATAATTCAATGGATTCCGTAACTCATTTTAACAACTTATGGATACTAGATTATATGTCCAATACACAACTCAAAAAATATAAGAATCGTTCTAGAATATATTTTTTCAAGAAAAAATACTAGATTTTTGAAAATACTCTACAAATTAGATTCTTAACAGAGATATGATTTATCCAAACTAACTACATGAAATTTCATACAACCCTCTACAATAAAATCTAGAGATTACAAAGTTTAGCGAAATTTCAACTGAATTCAGTGATTATTCTTGATATATGTTAAACTATCCATCCAATATGAGCCCACTAGGATACAGTCAATAACTATGAGTCTATTTTCTAATCGAAAAATATTCTATACCAATAATTTTTTTTATTCTATGCGCATAACTTTTATTGACAGGTCATAATGACTCATAAATTATGCGTCTTATAAGCGATATAGATTAAAACATATAGTTCTTGGTGAATTCCCTTCATATTGCTCTCTTAACCAATTAACTTTATTCAGAAGTAGTCCAACAACTCACATAATGATTCAAAAGTCTCAAATGTCCAAGTGCCGAATTTGCTTACTAAACTATCACAGAGTTAATAATTCATCCTTTCCATAGAAAGAATCATAAATCTACAAGTAATTGTTCCAAACATCATGTGTTTATGTTCATTGACTAGTTTAAATATATGATATAAACTTAGTACCCCAAAAAATACATAGTAGATCCACAAGATTGAGATGTACGTATCAAAATATTTCACTATGGACCAATACATAAATATACTCTATAATTTGACAAATTTCTCCAAAATCTACATATATTACTCCCATAACTCACGAAAATTTTTGTAACTCATCTACTAAAGAATTTTATTTGTCATGATTAAATAACATATATGGAAAATCTATGAAGAAAATACTTCCAGATTTACAAGTTTTTCAACCATCAAACTTTTAATAACAAAAGTTATTCAATTATCTATGATACGTCCTACTTAGTATTCCTACCAAGACTAGATCGACTTACACATACATCCTTGGCTTCGGAGTAAAATTAGAATTTTATTTCAACCCGTTTCAATTCATATGGTATTTGGTAAAATCGATTAGTGGAACCTTAATTGAATCTTCACCTCTACTATCCATAAACATGAATACTCATAGTTCATTTTTTAAGACTCCTCTAGTTCCAGATTGTTCACAACAATCCTTAGAGAATTTCTCTATTTCACTTGGATAGTTCAACCTCTACACGTGTTATGGATTTCTCTGAAAAAAATCTATGCAACAGGCTAATCCCTTCCTATCAGTTCATCCATCCATTTTAAAAAGAAATTCTATAAATTCAATCAAAAAGTTTCTTAGGAAACAATACATAATATATCAAAAGATCATGTAAGTGGTTCAAGAAATCTGAATTCCATGAATTAAGTCATCCCTTCATTGAATCTAAACTGATTGAAAAAATTTGTAATTCTAAGTACAATTCACATCCATATAATAAGTAGTATTTCATATAGCAATGATCAGTCCCTTAGAACATAGTCTACTACTTGGATTTATATGAATTTAAATTCCACCACTAGGAAGAAAAAAGCAAGGAGATATTACCAAAAAGCTGAAAAGATACAAAAAGCAATTCCACCTTCTGATCGAAGTTCAACTTTTAAGGATCGCCAAGTGAAGATCCTCTAGATCCTATTGCTTGTGCCAAAAAGGACTAATGTGGAGCCACACCACCCAACCAGCTAGAAGTCGAGAGTCAAACCCCAATCAACTTCTCCCCCGAGCCACAATGATTGAATATAAGACAAGAGAGGATTTCGGCAATGGAAATTGGAAAATAGGTGAGGAGTAGAGTGAGTTCCTACAAATATATATAAGCCCCTAGGGCCTAGAAATATTTTCTATAGGATTCTTATTCTCATCCAATTGTCTTTGATCTCCTTTACATGCATTGATAGTTGTCGTACACCATGCACTATCTCCACATGTCCTAATGGGTATGCTTGGGGCCCTCACAAGGTTATTAATTACATTGTTTGCTTGACCTAAAATGGCAAGGCATAACTAATAAGCTTGTGCATTGGAGTACCAAATATCCACGTCAAGGATTATTTTGAATCCTCTGAACTGGACATGGATGTAGTACTTCTATCCCGGTATCTAAAGAGAAAAAAGTGCACTAACAATCTAAAAATGGTTGAGTTACTAGAATTATCTCTTGAAAAACAGTTGACTAAGAAATATTAGACAATGAACAACTAAAGAATGATAAAACTACTTCTTTAATAGTACCAAGGTGAGATGCACAAGGTGTGGTCTCTTGAAAAATGGTCAAAGGAAAAATTTCAGAGAATTAACTCTCACTTGTCTTAGAGTAATGAGTAATAACCAAGATAATCAAAGACAAAAGACCAATAGCCATTGTAATTTTCTAAAATTAGAGTATGTTGACTATGCACATTTCATACCATAGAATAAAATAGAAAGCCAATCTAAATAAACAAAAAATAGTGCAATGAGATTTGATTTTCTAACTATTGCCTATGCTTAACACTTCCTTTGCTTAGACATATATTATTTGTCAGAGCAAAAAATTGTCAGCTATTACTCTTTCTAATTTAGGCTCTCTGTTTGCAAAAGGTAAAGTACTCTACTTTTTCTTTATTCTTAAACTTTTTTTGAATAACTAAGTTCAGTTAGTATGGTTTTTGCTATTCTCAACATAACATTATCTGTTTTGCTATGTTGAGCATATTATTATAGATTTTTCTTTTGTTAAGTTCCTATCCTAAGAATAGGAAATGGGCCTATGGTTTTTTGTTTTCCTATGTTGAGCATTACAAACACAGGCCCCTACATTCTTTTGCTATGCTCAGCACAACAAAACAATGACTTCAATGTTTTTTGCAAAAATGCCCCACTATATTCTTAAGCTATCCTCAACATAGCATCATTACTTTTTTCTATTATGTTGAGCATAGCAAAGCCATCTCCTTATTTTAGGCTATACTCAGCATAGCATAATAACGAATGCCTTGTGTATTGCTACGTTCAATATGGCAAGCCAAAGAAGTCTATTTTCACATGAGCAAAGGAGGTTGATTTTTGAAAAAAAAAAAAAAAGAGTTACTTTCTTTTATGTTTTATTGAGTTTAAAGAATGCATGATATTTTGACTTTTTTTTGTTATAAAAATCAATCTCATCATTTTATGATGTCTTAAAACATATTTTTAGCTAATACTAATTTTTTTTTCTTCATTTAAAACAAAGGTATTTGGCAATTTGAAATATATGGAAGATTTCATTCAAATGTGCTAGCAAATCTAAGCTGTCAATATTTTTGGCTCAAAAAGTTGGCCATGGTGTGGGGACACTAGTTCAAAGTGGAAGAAAGGGTCCTACTTGACCAGGATAAAGATGGAACATGCAAGATATTTGTGAAAGAAGTTAATAAGAGCACTTTTATACAAATATTGGATGAATCTGCGATGAAGATTTGACAGCATCAAGATAATGCTACTGAGACATATTGTCACAAGGCCATATCCCCACTTGTAAGTCTTGTTGTTTCTTTTGTGCACTTTGTTATGCTAAGCATAGGTTTTGTCTTAGTAACTCTAAGTTATGTAGTTTATTTTTTTAGAGTTTGAGGCAAGATTGAAATATGTTGTGGAGTGCCTCTCAAAAGAAAATGACTTAGCCTTTCTTCTTCTAGTTCAAAGTTTGTTTTGGGAAGGAACAGACGTTATTCTCTACTGCTCAAACTAGCTCTTGTAAAAAAGCCTCCTACTTAAAAGGTCCAACGATCAAAGATAAACATAGTGCACTTGTGTTTGAAGAAGAGCTAGAACAATTGACAAAAACAACAAAAATCCAACCTAAAATAATAGCTATGATGTGAATCCGTTGACAGTTGGGAAAGTTGAAGACTTCGAGCACTTCGAAGTCGGACAATCGTGATTCACTGATGTGAGGCTTAGATGGAGTCGATCAGGCCGAGCGAAACTACTGCTTCATACCGACAATCAATCCTCCTCCGAACTACAGACTCTGACACTACAGATTTGATGTAAAAACTTTATAGTAGTAGATAATGTTAATCAACTAAGATTGAGAAACAGCGGGAGTATAATCTACTGATAGCAAGCACCATAGAATCATTCACAGATTATGGACACAATGAGTAGATTGTTGCAACTTTTCTACATTACCATAATCGAGTTTATAATAGCAAAACCTTTTGGGCAGTGTCTGTTTCCCAGATCAGCGTGTCGGCGCAGAGGGTTTTGACATTTTGCAAGTAAATTGGCTGCAAGTTCCGCGAGTTTCTATATTCTTTACCTGCCTACTTTGGATAGCACATGGTGTGCATATAAGGCAAGGAATAAAACATTTGTGTGACATTAGTTGAACCTCTTATCTGCTTATATAGTTATCAATAGTAAAAAGGCCACACTATAAATGTAACTACATAAATAATGATTAAAGAAAATGACCAAATAATGATTAAATAAAATGGTTAAAGAAAATGACTAAATAAACATGATAAAAAAAAACTACATAAACATAATTAAACAAAACATTAATATATTAAGTCATTGTATACCGAAAGTTATTGTATATTGAAACTCAAACGTAAATAAAAACAAGCCTATGATCCCAAAAGATGCTCCACAAGCCTATGGTCCCAAAACATGAAAATCTCCAAATCAAGAACTTTCAAATTTCAATTGTCACTCTGGTGCTTCGTCATCTACAAATCTGCATTTAATCCTTGATTTTCGCTCCTTAGGGCGTTGTGAGTCCTCATCCTCCAAAATTGACATTTCCCTGGCCATAGATTGAGCATAACACAGCTACTCACTTTATAAATACATCATTTTACATGAATATAGAATTTCAGATAAATGGGTTTAACGTATACAAAACAAGCACTTACTATTCCCCTGGAGAGCCCATCTCAGAAATCTTCGAGCTAATCTTTTCGATCGTTGAAACATTCTCCACCATCTTTTCTTGTGTTAATGTCTCCGTTTCAATTCCTTCAAACACATCGTTATTAGCATTATGTGTACATGACAATTTAAGAGAAATATTATGCAAATATAATAATTAGCAAAGCAATGTATACAAACCTCTATTCTCCTTCATCCAATCCATGCACTCTGCATCGTTGTCAATTGCAAGCAGGTGCACACCGGCCTTTTTAGCTGCAGATATAGATGTTCCTGCACCAGCTAGAAAATCCAATGCAAATCCCCCCTCCGGGCAAAATGCTAACAAAAGGAAATACATAAAATACTCACTTTTTTCGACACTTCCCCTGACCGCTTTGCCAATTTTCTTGTCCATTGACCACTTGGATTGGGGCAGAAAATGAGTCCACAAGTCACTATTGAGACTAAATACATCAGAATCTCATCCTTTTGCTCGGTCGTCATGCGTGACAGGTGTGTAACCCTTTCTGGATAGAAGACGCATCTCAATAACATGAATCTGAAAAAGAAAATAAATTCTTTACATTGAAATACATTACTTTTTACAAATATATAATAAGCAAATAACAGTTTGGAAACAAAAAAATTATTCAACCACATTGAATGTTAGATTTTAGACAAACTCACATTCAATCCTCCAGGTTCTCGTCCAAACTTCTCAATTCCTCTCAAGGTCTGATGTCTATGGACAGTAAAATTGTGCCTACCAATGTAGACCTCAACTTGCAAAGCATGACTTGGAGGACTGAACAAGATCACCCAACCACTATCATCAACAACTATCAAATAAATGTCCAAGGCTGCCCCCAGAAGCTCATCTGACCATGTATTTCATGTCGACCCCGTAAGAACGCCATCCACAATATGAATTGTTGGAAGGTCGATTAGTATTAGGTCGGCAAAGTACGTGGTGCTCTTACCCTTTCTCGCTCTACGAGAGGTGCAATTTTTTTCCATGAATTTCTTCATGATATGATACTCTTCTAGATTCGTCTTAGTGGATATGCCAGCGTACATCGTTATCAAATCAGCAAGAAGCACTTCAACATTGGACTGGACTTTAGTTTGGGCGTCAATTGCATCAACTTTCACAAAATCAATGTCCTCTCTTCTTCTTTTTAATGGAGTGAAAGAAATCTCCACCTAAAAATCAACAAAAAAAACCGATGCAAGTACACTTAACCCATGTGAGTACACTTAACCCATGTGAACTTGCAACAACACTCAACACAATAAGAAACAAAGATAAAGTTTGAACCTCCTCACTATCAAGCACCAAATCCAACTTTTTCTTGCCTTTTCTAATTGTCACATTTGACGGTTTGCTAGTGGTTGTAGTTGGAGCATTTAGTGCAATTTTAGCCATTTGAGTGGCTGCTCCATCATCTGCCTCATCGACAACCAATTTTCCCTTCTCATGTAGTTGGTATTGGACTGTCTTTGAGGGAGGACATGCACCTGCTTTGAAGTCTATTAACCAAGGACAATACTTCACCTCCCATTCACTCAGCCCTCCTTTCTTGCTCATATTGGCTTTAATAGAATACATGCTCACTTCTTTACATGTGGACAATTGGTTCCACATGTCCATCATCAGTGGCATTTCTGGGATTACTTCCTTCGACTTCAAATAAAAGAAATACGTGTGATGCGGACACAAGAACCAACACTTCAATAAAGTATTCACACTAAACAATATTTATTCTAAGCAGTGTTAAGAATCAGTTACCTCCATGCCACTTGCTTTGCAGCCAACTTAGCCTCCTCCTTTATCTCGATTGACAAAGCAGGCTCCATCATAGAAGCCAATGGGTGGAATAGGTCCTCTCTGAATCTTAATTTCATAGAGGAAAAATACTTCACGAATGAATGTGGTCCTGATTGAACTATATCTGTCTTTGCCATGTAGACGAAGTAAGCAATGATAAAGTTTGCAAAATCAACAAAACATCCCATGAAAAACAATGTTTGCAACATACATAACACGTGTAATAGAAACTTAGAGGGTGTTACAAACCAACCTCTTTTGTCATCACACAATATTGGTCCCTTGCAACACCTCCCCCAAGGCACAACTGAAGCAACTGGCAAAGTTTTTTCATTGGAAACCTCTGCCAATCGTAAAGCATTCAACTTCTCCAATCCCATTGCAAAACTGCCTTTTACCAAAGTCTTGGTCATGATTGTTCTAAACCATTGTTCACCATGCTTGGGGTCAACTATCCCCAACAACTTACTCATGTGATTGCCATACTTCTTGCGAACCTTCATCTCAACCTCCGCCTTTCCCTTGGGATCTGAGGAGGGGTCAAGATGAGAAGGGACAAATCTATATGCACCTACATTGAGCGCTTTAAGTGTCTCAAAATTGAATGCGTTGATAAGCAAATAACTGAAAAAATGGCCATCAAGCTCTTTCTGGTAGGTTTACCTAAATCTATCTGACACGAACTTAAATTAGCTGACTCATACGACCAGTTGAAGGAAGTAATAGATGACGCCATTAGAGAAGAAGACAAAGGACCCGATGATGAGTATGATCATCGTGATCACAAGGGAAAAGCTCCCGTTCAAAATGATTCACACCCTGAGCCCACCTCTAGCTCTAATTCCACTGATTTGTTACATCATATGGATACCTAGCAAAAAACTCAACAAGCCCAAATGGATAAGCTTACAGTTGATTTCCAAAAGGTGCTTGAAGATATGGTCTCCGAGATTAGGGAAGCCAATGCTCTGTATATGCTCAGGAGAGATGTTGGTGATGGTGAAACTGCCACTCTTAGATGTAAGCTTAAAGGTTTGGAATTCATCCGAATAAGTTGAGTAGGCTGCTCGGATCAGGCTCTCGCTATGTTGGTCACGGAAGTGAGTTAGATCAAATCCAAGGTTTGTGAGGATATCCTTGGCTAGGATCAACTGCTTGGCATAATTCTTGATACATATCATAAAAAAGTCCCTTGAATAAGGCCTAGGGGGTTTACAGCGATGCAGAGAGAGAGAGAGAGAGAGAGAGAGAGAGAGAGAGAGAGAGAGAGAGAGAGAGAGAGAGAGAGAGAGAGAGAGAGAGAGAGAGAGAGAGAGAGAGAGAGAGAGAGAGAGAGAGAGAGAGAGAGAGAGGAGTCGCGGGAGGCCATAGTAGCAGTGATTTTAGATTGTTATGGCAAGTTTGGAAATTCTGAAAAATTTTGGCATGAACTCGAGAGCAGGAATCTAAAATGAATTTGTGGAGAGAAAGGTGGAGGTCTATATATAGACTTTTTTGGTCAGGAATTCGCAACTCCACCCACAAATCATCCTCCGTGTCCACGATTTTCTAATGAGGGTCACAACTTTTGAGGTAGTGTTCTAAGGATCAGTGAATTTCTGTAAGCAATTTTTGGGTGCCAAAATAGGAAAAATGTCTGACAGTGCAAAAATGTGTTTGATCGGAATTTGCGAAGATGACAGAGAAATTGTGGGGATTATTCTAAGCTTCAACGAATTGTCTGCTGATTCTGGTAGTGGGTATCTGACGAAAAAGCAAACTTTTTCTTTTTCTAAAAAGTTTGTCTCTGAGACAGAATTCATGGAGGCTAAAATAGTGCATTGTAAAAAAGAGGTCAGGCAAATTCTATCTAAGATGGTGTGAGACAAATCTTCTGAAAAGAGTGACTTTTGTGGTTTTCTCAGAGAAAGACTGATTGTATGTCTGATCTGATAGTAGCTTGATGGTGTGAAAAAAGAAAACACAGCAAAAAAATTGTTGAAATGACAGACAAGCAGTAAAGAAAAGTAAAGAAGAACAGTAAAAAAAAAAACAACTAATACATATCAAGATAAAAACAGGATTCATTGTACTTTCTCAATCTGCTCTCATTGACCACAGTGTCGAGGATATCACCTTGAAGGGTTTCAAGTTGTACATATCCAGAGGCAAAGATTTTTTTAATGACGTAAGGGCCTTGGCCAGGAAACTTTAGTTTGCCTTTAAAGGCTTTGGCCTGGTATAGTAGGACCTTATCTCCAACCTGGAAGTCTCTGAGTTTCAATGATCGATCATGCCATGTTTTCTGTCGACGTTTCTGGACTTGTTGAGCATGGATGCTGATCCGTCGTGTTTCGCATAGTTGTTCCAAATGGAATAACTTGTTTGCTAGAGTCTGTTTTTGGATGGACGGTTTGGTAACGGTAAGGAGACATGATAAAGGCCTGTTGGTAGGGTGAAGGAACTGATAGTTCTACAATTGCAGCCTTGGACCCTTGCAATGTCGAGCTTTGACCACCACTTGCTGGGTGAGGAGCTTGCTTTATTTGCAGGTTCACGGCTGTCTTCATCTTTCATTTTCTACAGCTCTTTCTTTTGATCCATTACTTTTGGATCTCTTTGGGCTTCATAAGAAGGGATTCAACTATCATTACTCCATAGAGTTTCTTTTGATCAAGATTGATCTAACTCATCTGTTGCTTAAGTTTTGTCCTTTCCTCCTCAGCTTCTTGGATCTTTCTCTTTATTTCTTCTAGCTGCTTTGTTTGCTTTTGTAGGTCTTTTTCGGCTGAACAACCAATATAGGTGGTAGTTGGTCTCCGCAAGACATTTGCAATGATCTTCAGCTGCTTCTAGCTCAAGATTGTAGGCCACTCGAAGGGAGAGGATATGGAATTCTACAGGCATAATGGCTTCTTGGCCATATGCTAGTTGGAAAGGGGTTAAGCTTGTAGCTCTCTTTGGGGTGGTGCGATAAGCCCAGAGAGCAGCATGAAGTTTGAGCTCCCAATCAGATCGGCTGGATTTGATGGTTTTGGTGAGAATTTCACATAGGATTTTATTGGTGGATTCCGCCTGGCCATTGCATCTTGGATAATATGGGGAAATTTTTGGATGTACCACAAAAAATCTGGAAAGAAGATCGGCAATGACAAAGTTAAGAAAATGTGTACCCCTATCACTGATAAGTTCTAGAAGACATCCGAAATGAACGATAACCTATTCATAAAAAAAATTTGTGGTAGAACGAGTGTCAGCATTGCGAACAGCTCTTGCTTTAGCCCATTTGGTACAATAGTTCGTAGCTACTATGATGTAACAAGATTGTGTGTGCCGAGCAGTCCAACATAATCAATCCCCCATTTCTGGAAAGCTTGATCAGTGGTTACAGGGTGTAAAGGCATGTAGTCGGTCTTTTGAATGCGTTTTGTTTGTTGGCAGACATCACAGGCCTTTGTGTAATTGTGCATATCCTTGAAGAGTGTTGGCCATCAACAACCAGCCAAAAGGATTTTCTTTGCAGTCATTTCAGAAGAGAAATGGCCTCAACAATACCTTCATGAGTGAGGGAAATTACAATGGGTATTTCACCTTCAGTGAGACAACATCAGATCATTCCATCTAACCCTTGCTTGTACAGTTGGCTTGCAATTAAAGTATAAGGTTTGGTTTTGAGGACCAATGCACATTTTTCAGGTTTAGATAAGGAATGATCCATCTACCCTGAAAATAAAAACTTTGTGTGATTTCCTTAGCCCATACGGGTGTAGAGTCAACTTGGAAAAGGATGGCATCTGGTAAATCATTGTTGATGCCTTGATCAGGGTTGGGAAGGTTAGGGATTTAGGACAGATGATCTACTAGAAAATGTTGAACTCCCTTATGAACCATGATCCTAAACTCAAATTCTCGCAGTAATAGGATCCATCTAGTAAGACGGCCTGTGGTGGAAGTCTTGTTGATGAGATATAACAGTGCTTGATGATCAGTGAAGAATGCAAAAACTTTCCTAGAAGATAATGGCGAAACTTCTGAACCGCATATACCATTGCCAAGGCTTCATGTTTGGTAGTGGTATAATTGACTTCAATAGGAATCAATTGTCTACTGAGAAAACGGATTGGGTAGTCCTTTTTGAATTCTCCTGGTTGGGTGAGCACTGCTCCAATGGCATACTTGGATGCATCGGTATGCACATGGAACTCTTTAGAATAATCAGGAGCCCGGAGGATAGGTGCATTGGTAAGGGCTTCTTTGAGTTGATTAAATGTGACGTGTTGTTCATCCGTCCATTTGGAAACTACAACTACTTTGTAGATTAAGCGTGCTTTATTAGCGAAATAAAAAATAAGGCACCGATATTAGTTGGCATGGCCAAGGAAAGAGTAAACTTCACGTATCGTACGCGGTTCCGGTAGATTTTGAATGATAAGGATCTTTTCGGGGTCTGTGGAATGTGAAAAGTACAGTACCAAGGAGCATAAATGGATCTTTGAATGATCCACAAGGTTGATTGTGTGCTTGTTAAACAATCTATTAGATACTAGTCATCAGAAAACAAGATCTAGTTTAGCAGCTTGATAGAAAACAAGTAGACACAATCAGAGCATTGATCAAAAACTATAATCCGAGTTTCCACATGTGAAGATCAGGCTGTAGTACGGCCTGTAGACAAAGTTTGAAGTGTGCCAAAGTTGGGTTTCAATGGAATCAATAGCAATCACAATACATAGAGAGAAAATCCAAGTTTCTCCTTGAGGCTCCAAAAAGTTTCTATCTCTTCACTATGGAGAATGGAAATACATAGTAAAAGACACTTCCTTTGAAAATTTAGGTGAAAATCCAGCATGTAATAAGGAATTAGACTCAACTTTCTTGCCCTAATGTGAAAACCCTAGCCTAGATCCAAGAGTCATGCTTGGTAGGTGCATGGTGGGTACAAATCTCATCATAAATCAAGGTCTAGATCCTACAAAGTAGGAATCACTACCAAATGGACATAACCACTCTTCTTGACTCGTGGTAACCTACCTTAGGTGTGGATTTACAAGTGTAACTTTAGCCATTCAAGTGACTAACAAAAAATATTGACAAAAAATACAATATTCTACATGGCTAGATTTGCCAATGTAGGCAATTTTTCACAATCCTCCTCAAATCTAGCCTTGGAAACAACAATACTTTTATCGATCACTCCAATTGAAGATCTAAGCTTGACAAATGAATCTTTAGGTAAAGATTTAGTAAACAAATCAGCCAAGCAACTTGATGATGGCACATGTTGGAGCTTGATCTCTTTGGCTTGCACTTTCTCCCTCACAAAATGATGAGCAATCTCGATATGTTTGCTCCTTGCATGGAATGTAGGATTAGTTGCAAGTGATTGGGCTGATTGGTTGTCACAATAGATGATAGGGATCTCCTCCTCCATGAAATGAAGCTCCATCAATAGCCTTTTGAGCCACAAGACCTCCTTGCATGTTGATGTCAAGGCCTTGTATTCGGATTCTGTGGAGGATAAGGAGATGGTATCTTGCTTTTTGGAAAGCCATGATACTACTCCATCACATAGGAAGGTGGCAAAAGCACTTGTTGATCTTCTATCCACTTTGTCACCTACAAAATATGAGTCACTATAGGCTCTTAAGCCAAGATTAGTCCCTCTATACAAAATGCCAAAATTCTTAGTAGATGAGATGTACCTAACAACTCTTTTGGCCATCTTCCAATGTGAAACTAGAGGACTTTGCATGAATTGGCTCAACTTTCCAACACTATAACTAAGATCAGGTCTAGTTATAGTTAAATATATCAAGGAGCCAATAAGCCTTTTTATATAATGTGATGTCCTCAAAGGATGCTTCATCACCATCAATAGATGCTTTTACATGTTGCTCCATTGGTGTC
Organism: Diphasiastrum complanatum; assembly: GCA_029204225.1. Classification (NCBI taxonomy): domain Eukaryota; kingdom Viridiplantae; phylum Streptophyta; class Lycopodiopsida; order Lycopodiales; family Lycopodiaceae; genus Diphasiastrum; species Diphasiastrum complanatum. The sequence goes on along the minus strand of CM055096.1, from coordinate 18,161,328 downwards.
TCAATGCCTTTACAATTCTTCATTCCAAATCTATCTAGGATGGATGTAGCATATTTAGATTGAAAAATGAAGCTAAAATTACATCCTCTAATAACCTATATTCCAAGAATGAAGCTTAATAGGCCGAGAACTACCATCTTAAACTCTTTTCCTTAAGCAATTTTTACATTTCTAATTCCATCTAGATCATTACCACTCAAGATAATGTCATCTACATACAAAACAAGAATAATGATCATGCCATCATGAAATCTTATGTACAATGATGGATCATAGGCACTCATTACAAAATTGATGGAAATGAGAAAAGAGTTTAGCCTAGAGTACCATGCTCTAGGTGCTTGTTTGAGCCCATAAAGACTCTTCTTCAAAAAACACACCTTTCATGCTTTGCCTCGATGAAGCCCTCGGGTTGTCTCATGTAGATCTCTTCCTCCAAATAACCATTGAGGAATGCATTTGTGATATCAAGCTGGAATAGCTCCCAATTGTGTATTCCAGATCATGACACGTGTCCTTGCACGTGCAAGCCAACTATACAATTGTACGGACCATTTTTTTTAGTGACGTGTGTGTGGTCCAGATCATGACACGTGTCCTCACACATGCAAGTCAGCCAGACGATTGTACAGGCCAGTTATGCCTTGACACGTGGGTGGTCCATATGATGACATGTGTCACCACACGTGCGGGAAAAGGAAGTGTCACATCACACGTGTGTCAATGATTACGACATTCAGCAGGTATAAAAGAACGTTTTTAACTCATTTTTTAGTTTCTGATTTCTTGGTTCCCTAGTGCTTCTCGTCTGGTTTTTATTGTTGTCGCTATCTGCATATCGCTACCATGCGCCCATTCACTCAGATACCCATAGCACTTCCCTCTCTGTGTGTCGTAGCGATACGCCACCTCCTATATCGCCATCACGTGCCACCTGTCTCCAATACCCATTGTTCTGTCCGTTGGGCACGTCATAGCGATACCATAGCTTGAAATGGCCTGTACCAAGCAGACAACACGTCTTTCTACATTTGCCCCACCTCCTCGTCCTCCTGTAGGAAGGGCAGTGGGCACTGGTAGGAGAGTAGGTCGTCCGAGAAGACCATGGCTAAGGCATATCATGAGACTACAGAGGACAACTAATCTCCTGATTCCCCATGCTCCTTTCTACAGGACTGTGAGATTAGTGACAAGGTAACTCTCACATGATGTTCGCTGGAACATAACAGCTTTGGAAGCCCTCCATACTGCCTATGAGGACTTTCAAGTTAAATTCTATGAGGACCCTACTCTTTGCATTGTGCACGCCAAGAGAGTTCTCATGCCTCAGGACATGCATCTTGTCATGAGACTGAGGAGTACGTACGATTTGGTTTTTAAGAGTGGCTTCACCTCTAGGCGACCACCTACAGAGAGAGGGCCTATTCCTCAACGAAGAAGGAGAAAGCAGACCAAGTCCACCAGGCTGTGAAAATTGTCAACATTTCCTAGCTAGTTTGAGGCCTAAATTGGCTAAAATTGTAAATAGTTTTGGTTCTGGAGTTTTGCACGTGTGAACCAGGCCACAATGTTTTTATTTACTGTATTTTTTCAGTATGATGAAGTGTCAAACTTCATACCCTTCAAAATGAGACCATTTTGATGTATTTTGGTCATATAAGCCATTTTTAGCTATTTTTCCTATATAGGGAATATCTAGGGTCAAGTACCTTCTAGAGAGAGGAGAGAGAGTCATCTTCCTCATCCATAAATAGTAGGGAAGTCGTGGAGAACAGGTTGGAGAAACCTTTTGTATGCTTCATTGAGATCAATAGATCATTGTCATTGTTTCTTCCTCCATTGAGAGCATTGTTGTGTGTATTGTCTTCAAGCTATTGTGTATGATCTTAGGTGCTTTTCAAAAGTGGTAGGCTGATGTATTATGGACTGTATAATGCTATTTTGGGCCGCACTTGATGTTTATGGAAGTTTCCATTTGTGATAAATGCTTTTTGATCAAGTTCTTTGCATTCTAGGTAGCATAGAATGTGTTGCCAATTCCTAGCTTATGTAGTTTGGAGTGCAAGCATTCAAGCCAATGATCTTGGAGTTTAGATCCACTTAGGATCTGTATTTTTCACATGGTATCAGAGCTGGTTGGCTTCTATTTACAGTAAGTATTCCATTTTTGGTGATATTTGGATGTTTGATCAAGTTCTAGCATGATTTTGCATTGCTTTGTTGATCAAATCTTACTAACCTTTGTTTTGTGAGTTGAACTTGTGGATCAAAAGCATATTTCAGGTCTATTGAAGATCAGAGGCTGAAAAGAAACTATTTTGGATCAGATCATAACACCTAATCATTTGTGATTGTGAGGCTTGTGCATATTCAATACTAACAATGTTCTTTTCAATCCTATTGTTGACAATCTCCATTCTTGGATGAACACTCTCCTTAAGTGGATGAAACTTCTCCTTAAGTGGATGACAAATGCTCTTTTGAGTGAGTTGTAATTCTCCTAAAGGCTGAGCAAAGCTCCCATTTGGATGAAAGATCCTCTTTTTTGGGTGAACATATTGTAAGCTCCATTGTGAAGAGCATATTGTAAAGATTGTCATCAATTTTGGCATAAATTTTGGTGTACTTTGTTGAGCATGTAAGTAACTCTCCTTATGTAATTTGATTGGAGCATTTGCTGGAAGGTGTTAACCATTATGCAAGTGTGTTTTCAGGTTCTTAACAGGTTGAGGAACATTCTCATGTGAAGTGATCTTAGATCTACATCTAAACACCAAGATTTGACAAGATAGTGAAGCTAGTCTTGTGATTCACTAAGTGTGCTCATTCATTCACCTCTAAATCTTGTATTTATCACTTGCTGGAGTTTATAAACTTTTAGAAGTGTGGTTTACATGTGGTTTTACAGGTTGAATCAATATCTTAGTGTGTTGATCATATGTTGATCAAGTTTGTTCATTACTAGGTAATCTTGGCATCCTAGTTTTGGGTATTTTCTAAGAATGCAAGTAACTCTTCACACCATAACTTGATTTGGTCACTTGCTGGAAAGTTTGAGAGCTTAAGCAAGAGTGTGTTCAGGTTGGTTTGATTTTGTAATCCATTCTTAGTGTGTGCAAAGTGTTGCATGTGTTTCAATCTTCCTTTCTATGCTTGGAAACCATCTAGGTTCAAGATAGAAGTGTTTTAGGGTCCTAAATCTTCATAGATCTCTTTATCTATCATTTGTTGAGAGAAAAGTGAGTGCTAAGTGCTTTAGGACAAAACCTAAAAGTTGAAGAAACATTAGAATCATGGCTTCCAATGGTGGGATCATGCTAGAGTCTAGTGAAAGGTTGAGTTCATCAAACTACTCTACTTGGAAAGTGAGGATGGAGTCCTTACTTGAGTTGAATGAACTCATGGACATAGTTGCAGAAATTGAAGAGAGACCTCTCACACTTCAAGAGCAACAAAGGTTTGATAAGAAGGCCAAAAGGGCTCTTCATATCATTAAAATGAATGTTACAAATGAACTTCTCAAGGAAGTTGGAAAGTGTCAAAGTGCAAGTGAGGCATGGAATGCCTTAAAGAAGCTCTTTGAATCAAAGTCCACATCTAGGGTATTGACCCTAAGGAGACAAATATTTTCTAGTAGGCAAAGAGAGGGTGAAAGTGCTCATGCATTTATCTTGAGAGTTAAGTCCCTAAGTGATGATTTAGCATGCATTGATGAGAACATAAAAGATGGTGAAATAGTCCAAGTTATGTTGAATGGTTTGCTAAATGAACATGCTAACCTTGTGCAAAGTTTTGCCATTCAAAGAGTCTTGCCAAGTGTGGTTGACTTGCAAGAAATCTTATTGGCTGAAGAACATAGGTTGCAATCAAAGCTTGATGGTGCATCCTTGCAAGGTGGAGGTGAAGAGGCTTTCTTCACAAAAGGCAAATTCAAGGGCAAAGGTAAAGGCAAAGGGAAATGGTCCAAAGGTGGTAACTTTGATCATGATGATCACTCTTCCTCTTCCTCTTCTACTAAGAACAATAAGTCAAAGTTCAAGTGCTTTTATTGTGGGATAAAAGGTCATTTTGCAAATGAATGTTATAAGAAGAAAAGAGAGCAAGGAGAGAGGCAAGGAAATCTTACAATAGATGAGGAAGAACATAACACATGTGAATCACTTGTTATGACTTCAAGTTTGTTAGCCAACATAGATGATAATGATCCTTGGTGGATTGATAGTGGAGCCTCATCTCACATGACAAGACATAAGGAATACTTTACATCCTTATTGTCTTATGAGGGAGAAGGTAACATCATCTACACTGCAAATGATGGTCAATGTGACATCAAAGGCATAGGCACTATTCCTATTTTCCTTTCAACAAATAGGAAAGCAAATCTTGAAAATGTCTTGTACATTCCTTCAATCACTAAGAATTTGCTTAGTGTAAGTCAAATGATTGACAAAGGACTTGATGTGGAGTTCATTGGAGATGCATGTTTGATAAGTAAATGTGGATCCTTGATTGCTCAAGGTAGGAGGCATGGTAAACTTTTCAAGCTTGATGCATGTGTGATCTCTAATCATGAAGGATGTATGGCTAGGGAGCAATTGACAAACCAAGAAGTTTGGCACAAGAGGTTGGGCCATCCCAACTTCAAATCTTTGGAGGTAATGGCAAAGAAAGAGCTTGTTCTTGGTCTCCCTAAAAGTCTTGTTGCAAACAATAGTGTTTGTGAACATTGTGCCTTGTCCAAATCTCATAGACTTGCTTATTCTAGATCTACTTCTAGATCTAAAGAAGCTTTTCAACTTGTGCATTCTGATTTTCATTCTTCTAGTACAACTAGCAATGGTGGGGCAAAGATGTATGCAACTTTCATTGATGACTTTAGTAGGTATACTTGGATCTATCTTCTTAAAAGTAAGGATGAAGTGTTTGCTGCATTTGTCAAGTTCAAGAATGAAATGGAAAACCAATTCAATACAAAGATCAAATGCTTAAGATCTGATAATGGAGGGGAATACACCTCAAATAGGTTCAAAGACTTTTGTATAGCACATGGGATTAAGAGGGAGATGTCTAGTCCTAGGACTCCACAACAGAATGGAGTGGCCGAGAGGAAGAATAGAACCCTTTGTGAATGTGCCAAGGCAATGAGACTACATGCTAATCTTGCTAAGTCTTTTTGGGAGGAAGCTTTAGCATGTGCTAACTATCTATGTAATAGATGGACAAGTGCTTCCTTGGATGGTAAAACTCCTCATGAGGTTCTTTATGGTAGAAGGCCGAGTGTCAAGCATTGTAGGATCTTTGGATGTACATGTTTTGTCAATATCACACTTGATGATAGAACTAAAGAAGATCCTTCATCAAAGAAGGGTGTGTTTGTTGGCTATAGTGAAGTAAGCAAGGCTTACAAAGTGTACATTCCTTCTACAAAGAAAGTTGTCATAAGTAGGGATGTCATCTTTCATGAAGAGAATGTTTCCAATGTTGTTGATGTTGATGTTGATGTGCCTACTAATCATCATGATGTGCAAGATGTCTTGGATGAAGATGGAGATGCCACTCCAAAGCAAACTTCAAGGAAGACTCAAAGGCAAAGGGCTAAGCCATCAAGGCTAACCTATGATGAAAAAGGAAAGCAAGTGGTGGACAACTCTAACTTTGCTTTTCTTACCTCTTTTGATGAACCAACTTGTGTAGGTGAAGCAATTCAAAAGAAGGAATGGATCCAAGCCATGGATCATGAGCATCAAGCACTCATCAAAAGCAACACATGGAGGTTGGTAAAGCTTCCAAAGGACAAGAAGGCAATTGGTTGTAAGTGGATCTTCAAGATCAAGACAAATCAAGATGGATCAATCAACAAGTACAAGGCAAGGTTGGTGGCAAAGGGGTATGCTCAAGAATATGGTATTGACTATGATGAGACCTTTGCACCCGTGGCAAAGATGGTAACTATTCGAATCCTAATCTCTCTTGCAACTCTTTATGATTGGGATATGTGGCAAATGGATGTTACTAATGCCTTCTTGAATGGTGATCTTGAAGAAGATATTTACATGGAGCAACCCGAGGGCTATGTTTCACATGATGAGCCTAATCATGTGTGCTATCTCCAAAAGAGTTTGTATGGGCTAAAGCAAGCACCAAGGAGTTGGTATGCTAAGCTCAATTCCTTCTTACTTTCTCAAAACTTTGTTATGAGTGAGTATGATCATTCTCTCTACTTTAGATTGAATGAAAATGATATCACTTTACTTTTGATCTATGTTGATGACATTATCTTAAGTGGTGGTAACAATCTAGATATAGATGAAATCAAGATGGCACTCAAAAGAGAGTTTGAAATTCAAGATCTTGGTAAACTTCATTATATCTTAGGAATAGAGATTATTAGAACTTCTAAATCTACATTCATATGTCAAGAAAAGTATGTTAACTCTATTCTAAAAATGTTTCATATGGAAGATTGTAAAGTTGTTTCTACTCCTATGGAATCAAATGTAAAGCTAACTACAAGAAGTAATGAAAGATCCTTCAAGGACATTACTCTCTATAGAAAGCTAATAGGATCTCTTATATGGTTAACCATCACAAGACCTGATCTAAGCTTTGTGGTTGGTAAACTAAGTCAATTTATGCAAGATCCTAGTGAGGCTCATTGGAAGCTAGGAAAGAGAGTACTTAGATACATCTCGGGATCTAGAGATTTTGGCATCTTGTATGGAGGTACTACACCTAACCTTTGTGGATTTTCAGATTCAGATTTTGCAGGTGATCAAATGGATAGGAAGTCAACAAGTGCCTTTGCAATCTATCTTGGAGATGGAGTGGTCTCATGGCTATCAAAGAAGCAACCAACTATCTCTCTATCTTCCACCGAAGCCGAGTACAAGGCATTAACAACATGCACCAAGGAGATTCTTTGGATCAAGAGGATGTTATTGGATCTTCACTTGCTGGAACCAGAGAAGACTCCAATCATACTTTGTGATAACCTTTCAGCCCAAAGCTTGGCAAGCAATCCTGTTTTTCATGCAAGGAGCAAGCACATTGAGATTGCTCACCATTTTGTGAGAGATCAAGTCATTGCCAAAGAGGTGGAGCTTCAACATGTCTCTTCAAAGGAGTGTGTGGCTGATATCTTCACCAAACCATTGGGAAAGGACCTATATTTAATGCATAGATCTAATCTTGGAATGTGCTCAAAGACTATGTTGAAACTAGCATCCAATGTTGAAGAGGGAGTGTGAAAATTGTCAACATTTCCTAGCTAGTTTGAGGCCTAAATTGGCTAAAATTGTAAATAGTTTTGGTTCTGGAGTTTTGCACGTGTGAACCAGGCCACAATGTTTTTATTTACTGTATTTTTTCAGTATGATGAAGTGTCAAACTTCATACCCTTCAAAATGAGACCATTTTGATGTATTTTGGTCATATAAGCCATTTTTAGCTATTTTTCCTATATAGGGAATATCTAGGGTCAAGTACCTTCTAGAGAGAGGAGAGAGAGTCATCTTCCTCATCCATAAATAGTAGGGAAGTCGTGGAGAACAGGTTGGAGAAACCTTTTGTATGCTTCATTGAGATCAATAGATCATTGTCATTGTTTCTTCCTCCATTGAGAGCATTGTTGTGTGTATTGTCTTCAAGCTATTGTGTATGATCTTAGGTGCTTTCCAAAAGTGGTAGGCTGATGTATTATGGACTGTATAATGCTATTTTGGGCCGCACTTGATGTTTATGGAAGTTTCCATTTGTGATAAATGCTTTTTGATCAAGTTCTTTGCATTCTAGGTAGCATAGAATGTGTTGCCAATTCCTAGCTTATGTAGTTTGGAGTGCAAGCATTCAAGCCAATGATCTTGGAGTTTAGATCCACTTAGGATCTGTATTTTTCACACAGGCCTGCCAGGCAAAGTGTATTACTCAGTCCCAGCGAGTCACCACCCCCCCCCCCCCATATCTCTCATCCTTTGGTTGGACCATCACTCTAGTCTGCCCAACGTTCTTCTCCTCCCACCACCCCTAACTATTCAAGTAGTTCCTCCTCCATTCCTTCCATTCCATCCCACAATGACAAGGATATGACCTCTACTATAGATAGAGTAATATTGGATCTAGATAAGAGTTTAATAGGTAATTTTTATAAAGATCTTTGTGTAAGATTTCATGTTGATCCAAAAGATTCATTTTGGATTCTGAGAGATATATAGTTTTTGATGAGTATGTTGTCAAAGAGAGAGATAAGTAGGAGGTCAATTTTCTTTTTTTTCTAAGTTCAATTAATTATGTAAATCACATAAATAAAAGGACATTGGGGTTGTGTTGTCCTTTTTTGCACACAGCCTTCATAGTCCAACTTAGGCGACGAAGTATCTTCTCCATACAACTTGTCTTCATTATTTCATACTGCCAAAAGTAAGTGATTACATAGAATATATTCAATTAACATTTTGTTTTAGGTATTTTAATTCCTTCGGTTTAACTAATTATCTCTTGTTTGCAGTAAGCATTGGAGTATGCATGTAATCTCCCTTAGGGAAGATTCAGATGAGATCATTAACCCTATCTATTTAAAGATGAATTCCTTGAGCTCTACCCATGCTGAAATGGACGTGATGTACAGCAAAATGTTACAATTTTTGCCAAGGCCGGATGGGGCCACTGTAAATAGCCACCTGGAGATTGTTGATGCAGAAGTAGGTATTTCTCATCAAGTATTTGATAAATAATTTGATTTGTTTTTTTCAGAGTGCACAACTAACCTATTATACATTTTGTCATTGAAGTCAGCTCAACAAGATGATGGACACAACTGTGGATGGTTCTCCATCGGCAATATACAAGACTTCTTAAAGTGGTACATCATGCAACCTGGGGCTCCAGATATACGAGAGGTAAATAGACTAGTTAATGGCCTAACTAAGTTATTTTTGATTATTTTTTATTTGGTTTCTAATAAGTCAATCGACTCGATTATTTTGGATTTGCAGTATAAATGTCGAGCATTTACAATGAATGAGATATATGAGTTTCGTCAACAAATGCTGGTGAGCTTATTATCTCATGCAACACCCAGCCCAGCTGCGGATACGGGAGGGCAATCAAGTCCACAACTGACACTAGTGCAGGGTGGGGGAGATAATCCATATTACTTTGAGTTGTAAATAATAGATTAAATAGAGATATACATTTTTTATGTAATGCCTTGTGAATAATTGTGGGCATATAGAAAGATAGAGACAAAAAAGCATCCATTGTAAAATGCAGGATGCACATCTACATTCTCATAAAATGAGAAATACCCTAAGAAGCCCATCAACCTATTTGAGTACATATGTGTAAGATATGATATTTATGAGAGTTTTTACAAATCTTGTATCATGATTGCTCTATTGTCTAAACAATTCCTCCCAAATCTTTGCATTTGATTCTCTCTTCATGTCTTTTACTTATTTGAACAAACGTACATTAATCAAATTACAGTTAGTGATCCGAATATTGACAAAAAGGATAATGAATACAAATTAATATACAAATTCATAGATTTCACATACCAATTTTCCATTCAATATAAAGCTGAAATATTTGGGGATATCTTGCTGTAAAAGTGTTAGTTCCGTTCTAATGTAAAATAAGGTCCAGTCCTGCTCAACCTCAATAGTAGTAAGTAAATCTCCATTTGCCATGATATCAATGCATATACGATCAGTGTGTCCAATGTTGACATTCCATAATGTATCTAAATGATATGGATGCATGTTTGATTCTACATTCTATATCTACAATGGATTTTATATCCCAACCTTTGTCCATGAATTTGAATAAAAAATCATCTGATAGATTTTTGCAAACAAACAATGTGGGAGTTCGATGCACCTCCGTGTTTGAAAAAGAGCTGACAAACATTGACATTGGAACAAACCAACTTAAGTGCACATTTCTTGATCCAGTACTAATTTTGAGTGACTTTTGTACATCATTATATAGCTTGGAACGAAAACATTTTATTATATTGTCGTTGACTACAATCCACCCCACGTTATCTTGAGAATTAGGTAGAGGTATACACTCTAGTTTTTCCATTCCTCCATTTTTGCCTGGAATATACATAGCATCATAAAAAAGTATTCCAGAATCTGCAAGTTCTTTTGTCGTTCATCCTCTGTATTGCAATTTGCCAATTTCTGAATGGATGACATCTATAATACTTGAAAGAGACGCCATCGGTTCCCATTCATGTATATTTGAAGGATATAGATCTGCAATACAAAATCATAATAAGCTCCCATTCATAAATACGATTACATTTTAAAAATGACAAGCAACCCAAAAAATTAAGATACTTACAATTATATTTTCGAAAATCAAATGGATTTACAACCTCCACATTAAGTTTTGAATGCATATAAACATGTTGAATAAGCACCTTTGAAATGATTTGTCCTCCTAGAGAAACTTTGAAACCAATAATCCGCCCTTTCCAATATGATCTAGATGTATACTTGGACTTTTTCTTTTGGCGAAAAGCCCCTCTCGACGATGGATGCAGCAGTACCCAAGAAGCCTTATGATATTCATGGGCAATCCATGTGCCATGGTCTTCTCTGTCATTATAAAAATTCCAGACCAGATCAAGGATCTCGGTCTCCTTCTCATCACCATCGCTTGAAGAGTCTCACGTTTGAACTTGTCAATATGAGAGTCCAGAGCATAATAGGCGCCAAACCTATTTGTGAGCCCAAGATAACTTTAAGTTGAGGTTAACCCAAGCAGTGTAGTCAACCAGTGGCCACGCATGTCAGCCAATAATATGCTTCCAATCTACTGGACCGGAAATTCAAATTTGCCCAAACATGAATCGTGTTTTCTGGGTCAGTCGAGTTATGTTACATAGAAGCCACTATGTCAAGAACTGATTGGGCCACATGGACATAAAAAGCGAGGAAAAAAAAAACTCGTAACAAACGGCCCTTCTAAGTTTGAGAACTCTTGTAATGATAGTGATATATTCCCTGAGTAGTTGCCTGAGGGTCTTCCCCCCTCACGGGGAGGAGACCATCACATAGATCTTCTTCCCAATAGCTCTCCTGTATTGCTTTTGCCCTACAGGATGAGCCCGAAGGAAGAAGATGAAATTGCTAGTCAACTTAAGGAGTTGTTACGTAAAGGCTATATTCGGGCTAGTAAATCTCCTTGGGGAGCTCCTATTTTGCTAATCGGCAAGAAAGACGGTGGTATTCGTCTTTGTGTCGATTACAAAAAGCTTAATAAAATGACAATTAAGAACTATTATCCCTTGCCTCGGATGGACATCTTAATGGATCGATTGAATGGTGCTAAGTATTTCACCAAATTGGACCTTAGGTCGGAGTACCATCAAATTAGGATACACAAGGGGGATGTTTCCAAAACTGGTTTTCGTACTAGGTATGGCCATTACGAATTTTTAGTTTTACCTTTTGGTCTAACTAATGCCCCGGCAGGCTTTCAGCAGATGATGAACGATATTCTTCCATATATGGGGAAGTTTCTCGTGGTATTTTTAGATAACATACTGATTTACAATAGGACTCTTGAGGAGCATGAAGCACATTTGCGTACAGTCTTAGATAATCTAAGACAGGCAAAGCTTTATGCTAAGGAGTCTAAGTGTGAGTTCTTTCAAACAAGACTCAAATATTCAGGACATATGTGTCTGATCGTGGTCTTGAGATCGACTACGATAAAGTCCAGAAAGTTCGTGATTGGCCTATCCTGAAAACCATTAGGGAAGTAAAATCCTTTTTGGACTTCACAGGGTTTTTTCATAGATTCATTAAAGACTATGCCTTAGTTGCATTGCCTCTAACAAATCTTCTTAAGGGAGTGAAGAAAGTCAAACGGAAAACTAAAAAGGGTAATAAAAAGGAAGGTCGGAAGGCGTTCGAAGATCAGTCCTCCTGTTGTTTGGACTTCAAAGCTTTCAAGCTTTGAAGATGTTAGTGTCTACAGCCCCTATTTTACACATAGTGGACCCTAGCGGATCTTTCTTGGTGAAAACAGATACTATTGTTGAATAAAGAATTACCTCCAAATACTATGAATTTTCCACCATTAATTATTTAACAAGTATCTCAAAAGCTTTGGTTTGTTCAATTTTAATGACCAAAATCATGAAAACCACAATAACCACTGATCGGTGTTCCACCGATTTGAAAAGGAGAAATCCGAAAAAACAATTTAACTCCATTTACTGGAAGTACCAATACTCCAAAGTTAATTGGTTTAAATAGCATCATATCAAGGAATCGAATTCCTAAACTGGGTATATGCTTGAGAACCATACCATTCTTCCTTCTACGTCAAGATCGGCTTAAAAAAATTCATTTTCAAAACCGATTATTACAGCTTAACCAAAGGTCCAACAGTACTAAAGTTCTTAGCCAAAAATGTCAGAGTGACATGCATATTGTCCCTAGAGAAAGGAAATCCAAATTTTTTCAATTCCATTTACGAGAAGCAATACTAGATCCAAGGTTAAATTTTGACAAACAAACACCAAGAAATCGGAATTTCTCTAACTAGGGGTTATTAGCTTGAAATTTCAGAGTTGTTCTAGAAAATCGATTTCGAACTAACTCACAGCTAAGATAATGTCAAAATTATTTTCAAACCTTGATTAACAAACACGTAAAAGCACTGATGCAAACAGTTAGCCAATTCCAAATTGCCGACCATTTTTTAATCATCATAACTTTCTTGACCACTTTGCACATGCATGCACAAGCCCAAAAGTAAGATTTTAAATTTTTTTACAAAAGGCCATGGTTTCCAAAAAACACAAACCCTATTAGCATTTTAGGCCGGCTCCCTCATCTCTTCCTCGGCATCACGAGCCTCCTTAATCGAGGGAGAGAGAGAAAGTCAGCCGCCACCCATCGAGCCGAGAGAGAGAAAGTCAGCCGCCACCCATCGAGCCCTGCTCCTCCATCACAAGAGAGACAAGAAGTTTTTTTTGTCACAGGCAGGACTGTGGAATAGAGCTCCATCTTGGCCCTCTGCTACGCTTCATCGGCTGGAAAACTACCACGCATCATCAGCCCGATTAGCCACAGTAAGCTTCAAAGCCAATCCAGTCTAATTCCAAGTCAAATGGCGCTTTCCAACAGTCAATACCAAACTTGGCTTCTACTCCACGATTTCCCAATGGTATCTGCACTTTTCATAGCTGCATTACGCGTTCTATTTACTCTCTGTAGGGCAAAAAATGGTATGTTAATGGAAGATTGCAGGTTTAGCACGTTCAGCCGTCACCAACTAGGATCTGCCCTCTCTCTGAATAAAAAAAAATCCGTGATTCAGACCCCGCTAGCCAGCTGCTGCGCTACATCCTACTAAACCCATCGGTGTCGGCCCTCAGCAATAGAACAGTAGCAAGAAATCAGCATTAGTAGCAGAGTTTTTTGGATCTCTGATAAGTCAGAAATCATCTACTACCATACCATTGTCACGGAAAAAAGGCAGATTGAACCGTTTCAATTACAAGTTCATTCAAACAGGTTACTGACCCTTCTAGGCTCAACAAGCTTCCTCAGGGAATTGGTTAATCTCTACGACAAAGCAGACCAATATTCTGCTCCACCAAATAATTAGGACTGTAACTGCAATTCCCATCAACGTTCTTGAACATGCATGTCAACAAGAGGATAAAACATCAATCCTCATATGCATTTACTAGAATCATGCTCTTAGTTATCATCAGTCCATACAAACTAGATAAATTGTTTTACTCCAATCTACCAATGAACATAACTAGGAACACGATTCAGAACATTATTTCATAAAGAAATCTGGAAATACTAATGAATTCATACCAATTCTTAGCATAGTTAATGCTTCTTGGTTTCCAAGGGGAGGCTCGAACCTAAGACCAAAGAAACTTTGGATGTCAAGCTAACCAACTAAGCCAACCCCGTTGGTTTTAGCATAGTTAATGCTTCTTGGTTTCCAAGAGGAGGCTCGAACTTGAGACCAAAGAAACTTTGGATGTCAAGCTAACCAACTGAGCCAACCCCATTGGTTCACTTAGCATAGTTAATGGAATCATACCCATAGAAAAGCTCACTATCAACAATTCCAAAAAACTTGCTTTAAAACTGAATTAGTGAATCCATAACCGCACTTCTCTTGAGAACTCAACACTTCTCTTGAGAACTCGGCACTTCAATCCGGGATGCAAATCCAAGCGCTTCCACCTTCCAAGTCCGATGTAGAACTTGACTTCACTCTTATCCAAGATCACATCTTAGTCGGGCTCTGATACCAATGTAAAGACCCTAAAAGATTGCCCCTAAGATGAGGATAGGAGAACACAATAAGAGAGACTATGGAGCCAAACCGCCCAACCAATCCTAGATCAAAACTGGATCTAGCCCCCAAGCCATGTCATGTGAAGCAAGAGGAGAAGAGAGAAAACTGCTAACCTAAACCCAATATGTCAACGGGAGAATCCCCACCTCATTACATAGAGAGTAGAGTCCTGTGCATGAAACCATGCAACCCCCATGCAGGTCAACTATAAATAGATCACATCTCTTCATGCAGTCCCCCTGCCTATATCTGTCACACGGACATGCAATACTTCATATGTCTCAATTAGAGTGTTTGGGTCCTCTCAAGGTTATTAGTCACAAACTGGCCTTGACATGGAATTAAATCACGGCGTGACATATTAGGACTATTCCAAGTCCTTAACCGAATATGGCCATAACAACTACCCTCTCAAAAGGCGTGAACCTTTCACACCAGAGTTCATGGCCAACAAGATCTATTGGCCTATGCTTACAGAGTATGTACAAATAGAATATCCGGCCCGCGATCTAATTTCAAATTGCAGCCAATTTTACAAGCGGTACCATCGGTGTCCAGACAGGTATGTGCGCTATTTCGCCAACAATTGGCTCTCATTGGGATCACTCATTACCTCCCATTATGTTGGATATCAATAAGCCCTTGGTCACCGAGATGGATCACCTCAACGTGGCCCGGCTTTATTACTGTGCAACCATGACAAGCGCCCTACATGTCGACATGATGGAAATCTGGCAAACACATGGCTTCCTCCAGAACGTGCTCCACTATTATGGCCCGCGACTACAGTGGCAAATGTTGGAGCACGTTGGCAAAGAGCTACATGCCATCAAAGTCACTCCAATAAGGAGACCTATGACGACACAGCCCGACAAAGAGCAGCTACCATCGGAGTGGGAACGCCAATCCAATAAAGAGGGAGATAATGTTGTCCCTTATGTTAGCCCAACATAGGAATTGTTGTGGCATGTGTTTTGTAAGCCCACAAGTAATTCGGATTAGGAAAGTCTTATGCTTAGACCTTTTACTATTTAAGTTTAACTATTACAAACAATCATTTGTAATAGTTCAATTTAGAAAGTTTAAGTTTAAGATTTAATTCCTAAGTTAATTTCCAAATTCAAGTTAAGTTTAATTCTAAGTTAGTGTAAGTGCACAAGTTAATTAGCTTTAAGTCTGGACTTAGTCCCATAAGCATGTTTCAATTAGAAGCTTGAGTTTGCGAAAACTCTCATCTAATTTCTCATTCCATTTGATAGGAGGACTTGGCCTATCTTTGCGACTTTTCACTCCTTTCAAC
Organism: Diphasiastrum complanatum; assembly: GCA_029204225.1. NCBI lineage: Eukaryota > Viridiplantae > Streptophyta > Lycopodiopsida > Lycopodiales > Lycopodiaceae > Diphasiastrum > Diphasiastrum complanatum. The sequence continues at coordinate 18,145,679 of CM055096.1, read as the reverse complement.
ATATTGTTGAGAGGTGCAGCAATCTTCGAGTACTCCTCTGCAAATCTACGAAAAAACACAGTGAAACCTAAGAATGATTTAAGTTCACGCACCGTTTTAGGAATTGGCCATTCCACTACCATCTTCACCTTTTCCTCATCAATCTTGATCCCAAAGGAGGTAATCTTATGACCTAGGTAAAGAAGTTCCTTCTTAAAGAATTCACACTTTGATTCTTTCACATAAAGCTTCTCTTGTCTTAAGATACGTAAGACAGTACGGAGATGCTTAGCATGCTCTTTGAGTGTTCTGCTATAGATTAGAATATCGTCCAGAAACACTACTACGAACCTCCCCAAATATGGACGAAACAAATCGTTCATCATTTGCTGGAAAGTAGCCGGAGCATTTGTCAAACCAAAGGGCAATACAAGAAACTCGTAGTGGCCAAACCTGGTCGTAAAACCGGTTTTAGATACATCTTCCGGATGTATCCTAATCTGATGGTATCCCGTATGTAGATCAATTTTTGTGAAGTATTTAGCTCCAGTCAATTGATCTATGAGATCGTCCATCCTAGGCAATGGGTATTTATTTTTAACTGTTAGTTTGTTCAGATTCTTGTAATCTACACAGCCAAAAACTTCCATCTTTCTTAGATAGGTGCTCCCCATGGATATTTACTAGGTCTTATGTGTCCCATCCTGAGATACTCCTCGATCTGCCTAGCCACTTCCTCCTCTTCCTTCTGACTAAACCGATATGGTTGTCTGAAAATAGGATGGCTATCGGGCAAAAGATCTATCTTATGATCTACCGACCGAGCGGGTGGTAGTCCGTAAGGTAGCTGCTTCAGAAAAACTTCATTAAACTCTTGCTTTAAGTCTTGCAAAAGCTATTGTTCTTGATGCGAGTTTTCAGTGTTAAAGCATGAAAACACATTCACATCCTCAACATCACAATGCATACGAGATTTCAAAAGCAAGTGAAAGAGTTCATACTCAAAATCATGAAGTTTCTCAATTAATTCAGCTGAGGAAATTATCGACGATGGAAGTACATCGGTATCTCCAGAAATAGAGACAATCTGATTAAACATATCTTTAAATACCATAGAATGATTTTTAAAATCTATCACTAAAGAGTCTGATTTGCCAAAAAACCATTCATAGCCCAAAATGACATCAGTCCGGTCTAGATTCATGACATGGAAGGCCAACGGCTCAACATAGTCCTGCATCCAAAGCTCGAAGTTCGAGACTTTGACATCCCAAATCTCAGTGTCCGACCCTGAGGCAAGACGGACCACGTAACGGTGATCACTGGCCATGGTGGGCACTCGGAGCTTCTACACAAGTTGAGCATTCAAAAAATTGTGAGTACTACCAGAATCAAATAGCACATTCACGTCTTTCCCTAAAATATTGCCTCTCACACGAAACAATTCATTAGGTTTGAAAGAGATTGTACTAAAGTTACAAGTATAGTCACAATTATTTAACAAATTGACTTCCAATTTACCTGCCGGTAAATGCACAATCATGAAACCTGACGACTTTGCTTTCCGTTCGGGGCACTGTTTGGCACGGTGCCCAGGTTTATTGCAGAGGAAACACAGATTCTGCTTAAGTGCCGCTAACCGTGCTTTGTCTTTTACTACCAATTTCTTCTTATTCCTCTTTTTCTTTGACTGTCGGTACGCTTCTTCTTCCAACTCGTCAAAAAACTGTTTCTTGCGCTTGTTAGATTTTTCTTGCTTGGGTTTCGGGACCGTTTGGCCGTGCATTTTTTTTCGTGATGCAACAACTGTACTATCATAATCTTTTGCCACACGGATAGCATCCTCTAGTGAGTTGAGGATATTTCGCTTGCATTCATTTTGATAGTCAGCTGGCAGTCCGGCAATAAATTGCCACTGTGCTAACTTATGATCAAAAAGCGGCACCTTAGCCAAAGAGTCCAAGAACTCTTGGACATAGCTGTCCAGTTCTCGGCTGCCCATTTTGTAGTTGATAAACCGAATATACTGCTCGGAATCGTCTATCATGACAAAAGCTTTCCGGAATTCCGTTAGGAATCCAACCCAAGTCACCGATTTCGTGGAAAGTTCCCTCCACCAAGAGGAGGCTTTGCCTTCCAGAAACAATAGAACCGATGATATTTGTTTATCCTCTGGTACGTTGTGCAAGCTAAAATAGCTTGTCCAACGGTTTATCCAGTCTTCAACAACTTCCGGACGTTTAAACTTTTTATCGCCGGAAAATATTTCCGGTTGGTAGCCCAAGTTGTTAGAGTTAATTGCTTGCAGTTGATTAAATAGATTCTGCATTTGTTTATCCCGTTGTTTATTGCTCTGATGAAGTTCTAAAACTGCCTTGCCTAAGGTTTGCAACAGTTTTTCTGAGTCTAGGGTGTCATCACTGCCGGGTGAGGCCGGTTGAATCTCCGTATTCCCCCCATCACTTCCTGGTGATGCCGGGTGCAATTCGGTAGCACCCCCCTCCACAATTCCATCAGTATCCATTTGCTTGCCAACTGAAAATTTTAAAAACATTCGTTCAGTTTATGCATTCATTACGGATATAATAGTTACTGAACCAAGCAATGTCTTAAAAAAAACCGATTTTTTAGACCATACGTGCTTTCATTTACAAATTATACCAACGAATCGGCAAATGGGTTAAAAGCAATAAAAAACCGAAATTAACCGTTAATGCGACGTAAATCTGTTATCAACTCGTTAACTCAGATGATACTGCAAAAAATAATTATCAGTTCAAAAAAAACTGAAAAACCTGTTTCGAGCAAGAAATTCTCAAGTTTCAAAAAACAAAAAAAAAACTCAAGAAAAACTTACAAGCTTACTTCCGCCTTTACATCCTTACCTACCCCAACATGCAAACACCAAGTTTCCCAAAAGAAACTTGAGTTTAGGTCCAGCTAAGCCCCCCCCCCCCCCCCCCCCCCCCCCCCCCCCCCCCTCTTCTCCACTTGTAAACAACTCGGGCACTCACCATCGGGCCTTTGCCACACGGCCCACCCGCGCCCGTTTCCAAAGAGCGCCAACCCGAGAGAGAGAGAGAGAGAGAGAGAGAGAGAGAGAGAGAGAGAGAGAGAGAGAGAGAGAGAGAGAGAGAGAGAGAGAGAGAGAGAGAGAGAGAGAGAGCCCACCCTCGCGAGAGAGACAGAGAGGGACAGAGCGCTGGGTGAGGGATGCTTCAGCGCCCACCCAACTTTCCATTGCAAGTTAATGGGCATTTTGGAGGACAGCTGGCCACAGATTTTCAGCATGATTACAAAGTTTTTTCATAGTTTTCAACCTTTACTTTGCAGGAAGCACAGAACATAACCCATCGACTATTTTTTGCAGATTACTACTGTTCTATCAACGATTTACAGTTGCTATAGCTTTCCTTTATTAGTTTCCAGCATAAGCGATGATTTGAGACAAGATTTACAGGGTTTTTGCTATCACTGTGCCTAAACAACAGTCGTTATGCTGCCAAAATTTTCCAAAAAACCTAGTTTTGCAGTTATGACAACTACTGTAGCAAATAGTCATCAAATCTGAACCCAACCATCCTCCAGAATGGCTGTACAAGCTCCCAACTCTACAAACAAACTGTTAGTTTGCTGGAAAACGAAACATAAGCCTGTGATTTCACAGTAAGCAGCCATGCAAACCTGTCAAACATCACCAACACTCAGCAACCAACAGATTAGAGTATTTTTGCTTCTATTACAGCCTATTCCCGTCGATTTAAAACCAAACCAACTTCCAAATAGGCAATAGACAGCATTCGAAATACAGTAACCATTCATAAGAAGAACAAGAAACCATAGGAAAAAATCTAGCAACCGATAAAGTAACTGTTGCTTTCACAAAGATGCTATCCATAGAGTAATTGGCAACAACAGAATTAACACAGAATTTCTTCCAAGAAACAAATTCGAAAAGCACAAAAATGAACCGATTATGAGCCTGGTAGTGCACTTACCACACAATCGATTGCAATTCAAAAATTATTTCCAACGGGAAGAAAATTCCACAATTCCACCGTTTTGTTGCTTTTGCCGTCGGATTCTCGAAAAAACGTCGAGATTTCCACTCAGCACTTTCGATGGTAAATCCTACTTAGACTGGCTCTGATACCAATATAAAGTCCTCACAACAGGATTCTAGCCTAAGAATACCATACAAAGCAACCACACATGAGAACCGGTGGAGGTTAAACCAACCCAACAAAACCTAGATCGTACGGATCTAGCCCCCAAGCTATGGATCAATCATAGTCATGGAAAGAGGAGTCACACAAGCAGCATGTAGCTACTCATCACAAATCAAGCATACACTAGTGAGAGCCCAGCAGGTATACTTATACCCTCCAAGGCCCATGCACCACTAGTAGTGCACTGTGACACCTCACTGGACACCTCTGCAGCCTATCTGGGCCACGTCATCCAGTTCCCTAATGACTCACTGATAGACCCATACCAACTCCACCACCATGTGTTTAGGCCTACAACAATTAATTATGACCATGTACACATAAGGGTCCCAATTCCCTTATAGTCACAATTAACTTACGGGTTGTTGGTCTACCGGTCCCTAGCGTGGACACGCTACCCGAGACCAGTCATGGGCATGACAATCTTAGTTTTATATGTTGATGACATTATACTCATAGGAAATGATATAGATGGCATCAAAAATGTAAAAGTTTCCTTGTCTAGTGAATTTAAGATGGTAGATCTAGGACTTCTTAAAGTTATACTTGGAATAGAAGTCACTAGAAGTAATGATTTTACCTTTATATGTCAATCTAAGTATGCTAGATCAATCTTAGCAAGATTTGGCATGATTGATTGTAAAGGAGTTGAAACTCCTATGGAACTAAGTGTAAAAGTTTCTAAGGAAAATGATGAAGCATCCTTTGAGGACATTACTGCCTATAAAATGCTTATTGGTTTCTTGATATACTTAACCATCACTAGACCAGATCTTAGTTTTTGTGTTGGCAAGTTGAGTCAGTACATGCAAAATCCATTAATATATCATTGGAAAGGAGCAAAAAGGGTGTTAAGGTACATCTCGGCTACAAAAGACTTTGGCATAGTTTATAAAAGGACTAATATTTGTTTGAGAGCATATTCGGACTCAAGTTTTGCAGGGGACAAGATGGATAGAAGATCCATAAGTGCATTTGCTACATTCTTATGTGGAGGAGCTATATCTTGGCTTTCCAAAAAGCAAGATACCATCTCTCTTTCATCAACAAAATCCGAATATAAAGCTATGACAACAACAACGAAGGAGGTTGTTTGGCTTAAAAGGCTTTTGGAGGAGCTACATGTGATCAAGGATGAAGACATTCCATGCATATATTGTGATAATCAAGCAGCTCAACAACTTGCAAACAATCCAGTCTTCCATGCTCGAACAAAGCACATCGAGATTGCACATCATTTCATGAGGGAGAAAGTGCAAGCAATGGAGATCAAGCTTATTCATGTTTCATCATCAGATTGCATTGCTGATATACTCACCAAAGCATTGTCATCTAGTATGATTGTGCCTCAAACTTTAGAAAAAGAATGAATCTTGTGGTTGGATAGAAAAAGACTAATTGTAGTTCTGATCTGAGGATATCTTGATGTTCTAGATAAGATACATATTGAAAAAAAATTCGTCAAAATGTCAAGCAGACAGTAAACAAAAATAAATAACAAAATTTAGTGAATAAACAAACCTAGTACATATCAAGATAAAAACAAGGTTCATTGTACTTTTGGAGTTTGCTTCCATTCACCACAGTGTCTAAAATATCGCCTTGTAGGGTTTGGAGTTGTACGTAACCAGAGGCAAATATCTTTTGGATTACATAAGGTCCTTGGCCAGAAAATTTTAGTTTTCCTTTAAAGGCTTTGGCTTGGTATAAGAGGACCTTATCTCCGACCTAGAACTCTTTGAGTTTTAAGGATTGATCATGCCATGCCTTTTGTCTACGTTTGTGGACTTGTTGGACATGGATGCAATTCGTTGTGTCTCACAGAGTTGTTCTAGGTGGAATAATCTATTAGCCACTAGCTCAAGATTATATGCTACTCGTAGGGATGGAATATGGAATTCCACAGGCATGACAGCTTCTTGGCCATAGACTAGCTGGAAAGGAATTAGACCGGTGGCTCTCTTTGGGGTAGTGCGATAGGCCCATAGAGTAGCATGAAGTTTCAGTTTCCAATCAGATCGGCTGGACTCGACAGTCTTGGTTAAAACACCACATAATATTTTATTGGTGGATTCTGCCCGGCAATTGCATAGTGGATAATACGGGGAACTTTTGCGATGTACCACAAAGAATTTTGAAAGCAAATATGCTATGATAGAGTTCAGGAAATGTGTCGCTAATAAGTTCTAGGGAGCAACCGAAACAAACAATAACCTGTTTATAAAGAAATGAGATGAGCCTTTCAAGATAACTAAATCAAAGATTCCAAAAACAAAGCTGATTGCAAATATATCTTCAGCCCATTTGGTACAATTGATCAGTTGTGACAGGGTGTAAAGGCATGTAGTCAGTCTTTTGAAATCGTTTTGTTCGTTGACAAACATCACAAGCCTTTGTGTAGGTGTGCATATCTTTAAAAAGGGTTGGCCACCAAAATCATGCCAAGAGGAATTTTTTTGACAGTCATTTTGGAAGAGAAATGACCTTCTCCAACACCTTCATGAGTTAGGGAGATAACAGAGGGTATTTTGCCTTCAGTAAGACAACGTCGGATAATTCTATCTAATCCTTGCTTGTAAAGTTGTCCTGCAATTAACATATAAGGTTTGGATTTGAGGACTAATGCACGTTGTTCGGGTTTAGACAAGAATGGATCCATCTGGCCTGAAGTTAAATATTCTGTAATATCCTTGGCCCAAATGGGTGTAGAGTCAACTTGAAATAAAATGGCATCAGATAAATCATCATTGACTCCTTGATCTGGAGTGGGTAAGTTAGGGATTTGGGATAGATCATCTCCTAAAAATTGCTGAACCCCCTTTCGAACCACGATCCTAAACTCAAATTCTTGTAGTAATAGGATCCGTCGAGTAATATGAGCAGTTGTGCACGTCTTGTTGATAAGATATAGGAGTGCTTGATGATCAGTGAAGAAAACAAAAACTTTTCTCAGGAGATAATGACAAAACTTCTGAACCACATACACCATTGCCAAGTTTCATGCTCGGTAGTGGTATAATTGACTTCAGTAGGTATCAATTGTCTACTGAGAAATCAGATTGGATAATCCTTTTTTAATTCTCTCGGTTGGGTGAGCACTGCTCCAATTTGGAATAATCAGGGGTCCGGAGGATAGGTGCATTGGTGAGGGCTTCCTTTCATTAAATAAATGCGACTCGTTGTTCATCAGTCCATTTGGGAACAACAACCACTTTATAGATTAATCGTGCTTTATTAGCGAAATCGAGAATAAACCACCGATAGTAGTTGGCATGGCCTAAGAAAGAATAAACTTCGCGGATGGTGCGTGGTTCGAGTAGATTTTGAATGATCAGGACCTTGTCTGGGTCAGTTGCGATGCTAAAATGATATGTCTTAACACAATACCATGTGTTACCCAGATCTGTTGAGAAAAGACAGCTTGCATAACATGCTAGAAAGTGCTAGGAGCATTATAGAGACCAAAAGGCATGACTTTCCAACAGAAGGTTCCCCATTCTATGGCAAAAGCGGTTTTATGTTGATCTTCTTCAGCAATTTGAATCATATTGTATCCACTAAAGCCATCTAAGAAAGAGTAGGCCTCATCTCCTGCTAGATTTTCTAAGATGGATTCTCTGAAAGGTAATGGATAATGATCACGTTCTATGACGGCATTAAGTTTTCCATTTTTCTTAGGAACGATGACGACTGGGGAGACCCAATAGGTATGTTCAATCTCATAGATGAATCTTACATCTAACAAGCGTTGTAATTCTTCTTTGATTTTGGCCTTGTAGATCGGATTACATTTGTAGGGACGACTAGCAGTTGGTCTTGCACCCAGTTTAAGGGGAGTACGATGCACAACTACCTGGGGTGAGACTCCTTTCATGTCTTTATAGGACCAAGCAAAGACATGTCGATATTTGCGCAATAGCTTCTCAAACCTTCTACGTTGTTCCCGATTGAGATGAGCCCTAACGTGGACAATGTATTCGTTACTTTCATTGGGCTCACTCAAGGAGAGAGTGATAGTTTGGGCAGGGCCTTTGTAGGGTGAATCACCATTTGGTTCACGTTGAGCTTTTAATTGGATGGTTACATCCTCGATCGTATAATTTTTAAAATATGCAGGCACATCATGTGCCGAGGATTCTAGAGGGGCCTTGCCTTTCAACTGTCTGGATGGTGACTTGGGAGGTTTGGGGATTGGCGTATGAGCGGATGCGATATCAGGAACTTCCCTAGAAGTGGTAATGTTGTAAAGCTAACTTGGGTGCACCCAGTGTGCCCTGTAAGACTCTAAGGGGTGATGTTCCCTAAGGTCCCAGAGCAAATTAGAAAGTCAAGGATTGAGCCTCCGACCTATGGTGAGCCAGTCAAGTAGTCACAAGTCATGAGCTAGCTCTGGAGCTCAATGAGTCATGGCCTAGTCAGGAACCAAGCTGATTCTATTGTAGGGACGTCTCTCGGGACCCTGTCCGGTAGCCAGACTAATTCCGCCAAGCTTGCCATGCTTAATTAGCAAAATAAAAACTAAGTCCAAAAAAGCGTGCTTTACTAGAAAGCACTATATTCTAGGACAGAGGGGGCACACCGGATCACACCAAAACTATAGGGGGAGTCTGGCAGACAGAAACTTGGATAGCTCAACCAGTGCTAGGAATCCAGTGGCTAGGTCTCAACTCCCTCTACCAGCGCGAGCCAGGCACTATGCCCAGCACATGTTGGTGGCCCCGAGACCAGTCAGTCTATGTATGAATGTAACCTCTTCCAAATTTAATAAAGTTGATCCTTGGGGATGATTACCATTTTGGTTTCGCCTCTGGGACTGGTCCAAGTGGAAGGACTCTTACTACAAGATTGGTGATCTGAATAGCTTTCCCTGTTCCAAAACCTTCAGCTAGTCACAACAATAGCTCACCAACGGTGGACAGTACCATGCACTGCTTTAGCTGTCAACAACAAGGTCACTCTTGGAGGTCATGCCCCAAGCCGTTGAACAAACAAATCATGGTGGCGACCTAGGTATTTGATAAGATAGAAAGAGAGGCATTCAATCAAGAAGATGGTGAACAAGATTACGAAGAAGACCCATAAATGGATTTGACGGAGTCCGACTTGAATGTCTTACAACAAATAGGGGCACTTGCGGCTTATCTTGAATATCTCATGGCGACTCCTGCAAGAGGATCAAAGTTATTGTACCTAAAAGGTTGTATCCAAGACAAGATCATTCACTTCATGGTGGACTTGGGAGCATCGCATAACAACTTGTCAGAAAGATTGGCAGGGAAATTGGGCATTCAATGTGAAGAAAATGTGACCCCTATCTGTGTGGAGACTGCAAAAGGTACAATGAAAACTTGTAGATTGGCAACCAACTTGTCAATCTCGTTGGGCACCTGGAAAAATTGATTAACGTTCACAATCTTGAAGATGGACGATCTCAATGCTATCTTGGGACTAAGTTGGTTTAACGAACACGTGGTGGCCTTCTTGGCAAAAGGGGTTAACCTTGTGTTATTATATAATGGCATAAGACCTTGCGTCATCAGAGCTATGATAGGGGACCAATTAGTATGGAACGACACAACTGAACCTGAGCCAACCATCCCTCCCAATCTCATTCACCTCTTTAACAAAGGACAACCTACAACAACAAACCAGATGACCGGGATCAAATGGGACCAACATTACTTGCAGCTTCTACATCAAAGATGGATCCAAGTGCCGATGCATAGCTCAAGGAGCTCAACCTGGGTGACCAAATGAAAGATTTAAAGTCCTAGGGGACTCATTCAGAGGTGCAACAAAACGACATATCTTAGGCTAAAAAGAGCCCGCAAATACCTTTTCCTTCCATGTTAATAAAGCAGGTCACCTATTCATATAAGGGGTGAGCCTCAGTCTACCATCTAAATGCAGCAGTTTTACACATGTTTTACTTAAGTGAACTAGATCCACACTTTTCCTGTGCTAATTGCAAACACAGTGTTTTACTTTTCTTTACAGTTGGACTTCTTTGGCCGGTGAATCAAGCCCGTGCCCTTGTATTTGTGAATAAAGTTTGGCCGGTGAATTAAGCCCGTGTCATGAGTCTTAGGTTCTAGTTTGGCCCTGATGAGAACATCAGCTTTTACAGATGAGGGGAGGATGTTGTAAAGCTGACTCGGGTATCAGAGATTGTGAACTCATGCAACTTTGCCATGACGCGAAGCAAAGCGACACGAAACGAAGGACGAATGGCGAACAATTCGCAAAAGTCAACGTACCTCAAAAACCCTAAGACACGAAGCGAAGCGAAACTCGAAGGTTGAATGATTCGCGAAAGTCAAACATGCCTCCATGACCAAAAGACACGACACAACACGAAACGAAAAGAAAACAAGAAAAATCTTTCACGCTGCCAACTGGCAACTCAACGGACGTGGAGCTTTGAACTTCATGCTCAGTTGAAACAGTTAGCAATAATCGAGAGTAACTAACTAGTTGATTAGCATTAACTACTCTTGTAATTCTCTGTTTAGCTATCTTGTAAACTCCACACAATGGAGATAAAAACAATTTTCTGGATCAACAGAACACACTGAGAAGAGTGCGAGAGTAGAGCAAAAAAGAAAAGAATAAAAAAAATAGCAAAATGAAATAGTTGTGCGTGAAAGTCTGCCAACGAGCAGAACACAACGAAAGAGTAGAGTGTCAGGCCATCAACGAGCGAGACACTGATCATCTCGCTCTAAGAAAATCAAAGTGATAATATAGTTGCTCTCTCTTGTCCATCTCCTTGTTTTTCGCTGTCTTGATTGCTAGAATGATTTCTGTTCTGTGATCTGTAGTCGCGTGTCTAGGATCCTAGAAGCTTCCGCACAAGAAAATTCAAAAGAAACAAATCCGTTCGTGAAACAAAACTCGTTCGCAACATGGTATCAGAGCTCTCAGGTTACCACGATATGATATCAGAGTAGTGAGATTATCACGACTGATATCTAAACAATGATTTTCTAGGCAACACAATATGGCTACAACGTACCAGACAAGAATAACAATCGGTCTCGATGGTGCAAACTACTAGATATGAAAATTCAAAATCAAAACACTTCTAAAGGGCAAAGGCATCTGGTCGGTGACCGAACTCTTAGAGGTGCAGCCTCCAGAGGGAGACCCGAGGAGAGCTGAATAAATCAGAAAGGATGAGCGTGCAATGGCGATCATCATTTCATCCATCAATGAAGATCTACTCATGCAGATTGAAGACTGAAAAAGCAGCCATTCAGCATGGAAAAGATTAAAACAGAAGTACAAAGTGAGAACTGCAGCTTCAGTGATGCATCTTCACAATCAGCTGCAATCCATATGATGGGATGGCAACCAATTGGACTAGCACGTTGAGAAGATCAAAACGATCTTCGTTCAACTCGTTGCATCAGGACATGAGCAGCAAGTCCCAACACCACAATAGCTGATGTACTTCATGAAATCTCTACCTACGTCCTATCAGCCGTTGAGAATGCTCAACTGATATGACATTCGACAAAGCAATCAGTCTTGTCGCTGATGAAAGATTGATGAGGGACGAAGGAGAAGGAAGTAGTGATCAAGAGAAAGCTTTCTTTACAAAAGGAAAGAAGAAGAACAAGAACATACCCATATTTGACAAGACAAAGTCCTCGAATCAACAATCTTCTTCTTGTAATCACTATCACAAACTGGGCCATACAGCCAAGAAATGCTAGTTCAATCAAGCAATACCTTGCATGAACTGCAAGAAGAAGATGCACTTTGCATACGATTGTAGATTCAACACAAAAAGAAAGAACAAAGCTGAGAAAGCAAATGTTGCAGAGTCATCCAAAGATGCAAATAGAGGTGATGAAGCCTTCACAATACTTGATGAAGCTTCAACGAGCTACACTGAACAAGACTACAATGTAGTCAGTGATTCAGGAACAACATCACACATCACCTACAACAATAAAATCTTGATCGACTTCAGAGAACTTGAAAATAACAGAGCAATAATTCTAGGTGATGGAAGCAGACACGATGTCAAAGGCATCGGGACTCTACAGCTGCGAACATTGTCAAGTCAAGCAGAGCTGCCAGGAGCACTCTACGTGCCTTCACTAAGAAAAGATCTGCTATCAGTCTCCAAAATGACAGATCTTGAAATTTGAGTTTTATTCGATGGCAATACATGCCGCATGATCGAGAAAACAACAAACAAATTGCTGACGGTTGGATGTAGAGAAGGAAACCTCTACCAAGCCAAGATAATCAGCAATTCTAATAGCATATCAAATGCATCAGAAAATGAAGATTAGCTCTGGCACATAGAATGTATCATCTGAACATGAGGAGCCTGTATGACATGTGCAAAAAAGACATAGTCACAGGTCTGAAGATATCAAGACCCGATACTGAGTTCTGCGAAGCTTGTCAGAAAGGCAAACAACATCGGAATCTATTCACACATGAAGGAAGAAGAGCCAAAGAAGTTCTTGAGCTCGTCCACTTAGATGTCTGTGGACCGATGAAAGTGGATTCGCTCTCAGGATTGAGGTATTTCTTGACGTTCATAAATGATTATAGCTGGATGACTACGATCGACTACCTAAAGAAAAAAATCTGAAGCGTTTGACTCTTTCAAGAAGTTTGTGGCATTTGCAGAGCGACACACCTCAAAGAAGATTCAGATCTTCAGATCTGACAATAGAGGTGAGTACAAGAGCAAAGAATTTTCAAAATTCTGCCAAGAACAAGGGATAGAGAATCAATTCACTCCTGCGTACACACCAGAATATAATGGTGTCGCAGAAAGAAGAAACATGACGCTAGTCGAAGGAGCCAGATGCATGATGGCACATGCTCGATTGCCAAGTCAATTCTGGACTGTGGCAATAGCTGCAGTAGTACACCTGCAAAACAGATCAGCAATGACAACGCTGGAAAACAAAACACCGTACGAAATGTGGATAGGTAGAAAGCCTAATCTATCATACGTACGTGTGTTTGGATGTGCAGCATACAAGCACATTCCAAAAAAAAAAAAAAAAAACAAGCTCGATGATACATCAGAGCAAACAATCATGGTCGGGTACTCGAACCGATCACAAGTGTACAGACTCTACAATCCAACCACAAAGAATGTTGTTTTGAATAGAGATGTGAAGTTTGATGAGTCCACATTCTCTGGACTAAAAGATGAGAATGGCCATGAGATCTTCACACTACTGCCAATTCAAGAGGGAGATCGAGGACATATGGCAAATTAGAATGTTGAGCCACAGACTCCAGAGTAGCAGAAAGTAGAAGATCAACCCCACAAACAAGAAACGTTCGAGCAGCGACGAAATGAACCTAGAAGGTCAACAAGACTAAGAAGACCTCCAGATCGATACGCTGACGATCTTCAGTGGAGCGAAGACACGCAATTTGAGTACTACGACTTCACTAAAGAGCCAACAACATATCAAAAAGTTGTTCAGAGTCCAGAGGGAGAATTCTGGAAGCAGGCAATGTTAGAGGAGATCGAGTCGATGAGGCGAAATGAGGCATGGACACTGGAGCCATTGCCATAAAACAAAAAGATCGTCGACTGCAAGTGGGTGTACAAAAAGAAAATGAAATCAGATGGTACTGTTGGCCATTACAAAGCAAGTCTTGTCGCGAAGGGCTACACACAAAGGTATGGTGTTGATTATTTCGACACATATTTGCCGATGGTCAAGATGACAAGCATACGGCTGCTCCTTGCACATGCTACACAACACAATCTGGAAATTCGCCAGATTGATATAAAGACAGCATTTCTCCATGGTGATCTAGAGGAAGAAATCTTTATGAAGCAGCCTGAAGGATTGAAGACCCCGACAATAGACAATATGTCTGTCAGTTGCAGAGATGCATTTATGGTCTAAAACAGGCATCACGAGCTTGGTACAAGAAGCTCGCATTTATGGTCTAAAACAGGCATCACGAGCTTGGTACAAGAAGCTCGACAGTCTTCTGAAGTCTCTAAATTTCAATCCTACACAACCAGACTGTAATGTCTACATAAAAAGAGTAAGAAAAGATTTTGTGATATTGGCTATTTTCGTGGATGATTCCCTTATGATAGGTAACTCAATCAAGGACACGAAGAGTCAGATTTCTGAGAATTATGAAATCACAGATCTAGGAGAAGCAACAAAATGCCTCGGGCTAGAGATCAGAAGATATCGAATAAAAGGCGAAATGCATTTGAGTTAGTTTGAATACGCTATAAAAGTGCTAAAGTAGTATCACATGATGGACTGCAAAGAAAAAGCCACACCAATGATAGCTGGAGCCAAGCTGACGAAGCAGGATTGCCCAAAAACAGAGGAAGAAAAACACAAGATGGAAGGTATACCCCAACAAAATCTAATCGATAGTCTGATGTACCTTACAATTTGTACCAGACCCGATATAGCTTTCTCTGTTTACGCTTTGAGCCAATTCTCTTCCAATCCTGGCATGGCACATTGGCAAATGGCTAAACGAATCCTACAATATTTGAAGGGTACCCAAAATATGGGATTAATCTACAGAGCAGAGAACGAAAGGAAAGGATTCGAGCTGCACCACTACAGTGATGCAAGCTGGGCGAGCTGCAAAGATGACAACAAGTTCGTAACTGGAGGATGTTCAATAGCGTGCGGAGCAGCAATCAACTGTATATGCAAAAAGCAAACCTTGGTAGCACAATCCTCATGCAAAGCAGAATATGTCGCAACTTCAAAGGTGATGAACGAGGTAGTTTGGTTGTAGATGATGTTGGAGGCAATTGGGATACCACAAGGAGGACCATGCACGATGATGATGAATTTTCATAGTGCCATTTATCTGTCCCAGTGCTTGTCTTCCATTGAAAGACAAAACACATACCTCTGAAGTACCATCACATTCGAGATTGGATCTCGAAAGGAGAGCTCCAGGTCCAGTACATAAAGTCTGAAGACATGATTGCAGATCTGCTCACGAAGCCGCTTGACAAGCCATTATTCGCAAAGCAAAGAAAGACAATTGGATTAAACGTGCAAAGCTGCAAGGTTCAAGAAGGAGTGTCAGAAATTGTGAACTCCTGCAACTTTGTCATGCTGCGAAGCGAAGCGACACGAAGCGAAGGACGAATGGCGAACAATTTGCGAGAGTCAACGTACCTCGAAAATCCTAAGACACAAAGCGAAGCGAAACTCGAAGGTCGAATGATTTGCGAAAGTCAAACATGTCTCCAGGACCAAAAGACACGACACAACACGAAACGAAAAAAAACGAAAAAAAATCTTTCGCGCTGCCAACTGGCAGTTCAACGGGCGTGGAGCTTTGAACTTCACGCTCAGCTCAAACAATTAGCAATAACAGAGAGTAACTAACTAGTTGATTAGCATTAACTACTCTTGTGATTCTCTGTTTATCTATCTTGTAAACTCCACACAGTGGAGATAAAAACAATTTTCTGGATCAACAAAACACTGAGAAGAGTGCGAGAGTAGAGCAGAAAAAAAAAAGAATAGAAAAAATAGCGAAACGAAATAGATGTGCGTGAAAGTCTGCCAACGAGCAGCGAAAGAGCAGAGTGTCAGGCTGCCAACGAGTGAGACACTGATCATCTCGCTCTAAAAAAATCAAACTGATAATATAGTTGCTCTCTCTTGTCCATCTCCTTGTTTTCCACTGTCTTGATTGCTAGAATGATTTCTGTTCTGTGATCTGTAGTCGTGTGTCTAGGATCCTACAAGGTTCCGCACAAAAAAATTCCAAAAAAAAAAAACAAATCCGTCCGCGAAACAAAACCCGTTTGCGACATCGGATGCACCCAGTGTGTAAAGACCACTAGGGAAAACTCCCTGAGAATAGGAAAACACAACAAGAGAGACTGTGGAGCAAAACCACTCAACCAAACCTAGATCCCTCCTGGAGAGTCCTCTTGGATTTAGCCCCCAAGCCATGCCATGTGATAGCAAGAGGAGAAGAGTTCTACAGGTAACCTAGACCAAGTCGTTGACGGGATAATCACTACCTCAATATATAGAGAGTAGGATCCTGTGCATGAGCCCATGCAATCCCCATGTAGGTCAACTATAAATAGGTCACAGCTCTTTATGCATTCCTCCTGCCTATATCTGTCACACGTACATGCACTACTCCATATGTCTCAATTAGAGTGTCTGGGTCCTCTCAAGATCATTAGTCACCCATAGGCCTCGACAATCTAGGCATGACCAATAATCTCGAACACTAGAGGGACGATCTACCATATTATAACTATTCCATGTCCTTAGTAGAATATGGTCGTAACACAATGTGCCTTGTAAGACTCTATTAAGGGGTGACACTACCTAAGGTCCCAGAGCAAGTTAGAAAGTCAAGGACTGAGCCTCCAACTTGTGGTGAGCCAGTTAAGTAGTCATAAGTCATGAGCTAGCTCTGGAGCTCGAGTCATGGCCTAGCCAAGAACGAAGTTGATTCTGCCGCCGGGATGGCTCCCGGGACCCATGTCCCAGAGCCAGACTGATTCTGCCATGCTCTCCAGACTTAGATAAAAACTAAGTCCAAAAAAGCGTGCTTTACCAGAAAGCGCTATATTCCAGGACAGAGGGGCGCACCGAATCACACCAAAACTATAGGGGGAGTCCAGCAGACAGAAACGTGGGTAGCTCAACCAGCGCCAGGAATCTAGTCGCCAGGTCTCAGCTCCCTCTACCAGCGCGAGCCAGGCACTATGCCCAGCACGTGATGGTGGCCCCGAGACCAGTCAGTCTATGTATGAATGTAACCTCTTCCAAATTTGATAAAGTTGCTTCTTGGGGATGATTACCATTTCAGTTTCGCCTCTGGGATTGGTCCAAGTGGAAGGACCTTTACTACAACCTTTTTGCGTCGCTGGCGCCTAAGGGTCCACTTCACCGATGTGTGGCTCGTCGCTATGCCATTTGGTCAGTTTGGCGACCACTATCCCTTGGGTTTCACATGTGGCTTGTCTTTGCCTTTGGTTACCTTTTGGGGACAGATTCTAAGTTGGCTTTCCGGTTGGTTGGGATTCCAGTTTTCTTAAGTCTGAATGGTTAAGCTTGTTGCATTTTCTAAGTTGGCTTTTACGCAAGTGCATGATGGATGAATGTTAGACTTAAACGCGTGTTGGGAAAACCGCTCAAGTCCTAGCACCCTTTGAGGCGCCAACGCATTAGGTAAGGTCTCCAGGCGACTGGATTTGAAGTGGTTTGAAAAATTGTTTCTTCCTCGTAGAGGTCCCATAGATAATTTGGCCGTTTGACACGGTATAGCTTGGTATCAGGTTTTTCGACCGTAACTTTGGCAACTGGTTCTACTTTGGATGAATACTGTGAGAAGGCTTTGAGTGGACATCTACAAATAAATAATCTGATTCATCAGTAGGTAGCCATGCAACGTTTAACAACTCATCATTGTGTGAAAGAATATCAATGAAATTGATATTAATGATAGGTGTGTCTAGATCAGAAAATTGTTCGTTATCGGCCAGAGGAGTATAGGTACAACCATCCTGATGTTGAACACAATAATCAGCATTCACACAATCAATGGTAGCCAAACGATGACTCTAGTTGATGATATCAGTAGATTCAACATAATGACCTTTTTCTTGGGTGGACTGGTATGGCAAAGGTGACTCGTCCTTTGTTCCAATTCTGAACGACTTTTGCATTGGTGAGCCATGGGTGACCAAGTAGTAACTCGTAGGAATAGTCGTTACTAGGAATATCGAGTACGACTAGGTCTATAGAAAATTTCAGGCCTCCTAGTTTGATCATAACTTGTGGGAGAAAATCGGTAGGTCGGACCACACTTTGATCAGCCATCCTGAGCTGACAAGTGGATTTAGTGAGTTTGTCTCTTAGATTCCATTCTAATATGAGGGATGTGGAAATGATGTTGACACCTGAGCCACCACCTAGTACAGCTAAGACTTTGCGAGACTGGCGATGAGTAGCTGCAATCTTGATATTGCCCCTTTCACTGAGCGGATTCGTGAGGTGTAATGGCATTTCGGGTAGCTCATCAGGGGTGGCGGTTTCGGTGGATTGGATTTGTTGTTTCCACTTACCCGCATGTTTCTAGAGAACGTGTTCACGGATGGCATCGATCGTGACGTCCTTAAATTGATCATAAAGGTCAACTGGTTTTAGTTCTTGACGGATATTTTTAGGAAGTCCAACCAAGAACAATTTGATGGCCATTCTTTCAGTGATATTTTTGTCAACACATTCTAACAGCTTGAGGCATTTAAAATGCTCAATGTAGCTCCTAGCAGACTCTTCGCAACACATCTTAATATGTGTGATTTGGATGCATGGGCTCTGAGTCAATTTAGAAGGTTTGAAACGCTCGATGAGAGCGTCCTTGAGGGTAGTCCAAGAAGCAAGATCAGGAGCTTCAAGCTTGAGATACCACTCTTTTGCAATTCCATAGAGCACCATAGGGAATAGTCTGAGCATTTCAGTTTCAGAGGTGTTTTCATAGAAGCGGTATGCATTATCAAAGTCTTGGAGAAATCTAATTGGATCTCCATCGTACTTTGGCGCATCGATGCGTGGGATTCTGCGTTCGAGTCGTGGAGGAGCAGGATTGGAAGCTTCAACACAATCTCGAGACATGATGTAGTATGAGGCATAGAAAAATAGTACAAGTGATCAGTACAGTACTGTACTTGGCCAAAAAAGGTCAAAAAGACAATTTTCTTGCAGAATAGGATATTTTGGCCAAAAATTGGAGTTTTTTGTAGTGATAGAATTCGTAGACAAAGGTAGAAATTGTGGACGGTCTGAAAAATAATTTGATAGTATCCGCAAATTCTGACAGGGTCTTTACACTGTAAAATACTGTTTTTTGTTGGTTTTTAAGAAAAAAATTCAAGGGATGGAATTCGCAGAGGGTGCAAGGAAATCGTTCAGTCTGTGGGCGATTTTGTGGTCTAGTCGGCGATTTTTGATACCGAGTTTTGTTGGACAAGTAAGGTAAATAGTGAAAAAATGATGTTTTGACAAAAACCAGGTAAAATCTTGGAGATAGAATTTGCAGGGCTGCTGGAGGATTGATCTTTGATAGATCTAGCCTCAGTGAAGTCGATGATTTCTAAAACCAAGATTTGGTTGAAAAACAGAGGATTTTGACAATATATTAGGGTGGTTAGAAAATCTGACTGAGGTCAGAATGTGTGGAGGTAACAGGATGAAATATCAGTGTCTATTATGGCTGCAGATAGCTCAACGAATTCTGATATACCTGTTTGGTTGAAAAAATGTCACTTGGGTCACTTCTTTCAAAGAAAATGCCCAAATTGACACTTTTGTAGCTTCCCTCTGGCTTGATGGGTTGCTGAGCAGCTCGTTTAGGACATGAAGAGAAGTCTTGTGTTGGAGTGTGGAAAAAAATTAGTTAAGCATTCGCACAAGCATGTTAGAAATGCGAAAAAGAACAAGAAAGCTAGGTAGAAAAATCTTAAAAAGCGGCAACGACGCCAATGTTGGAAGTATATCTATTCTAAACGGTGGCTAGATCTACTCACGGATGTAGTATAGGGTAGAAGGGTTTGTCCACTTTCTAAGATCTACAAAAGCTTTCAAATAAAGAACATAAATAACGGAAAGAGAACACCAAGGCTTTCCAACTGCTGCTCGAAATGTAAATACAACTAATTAAGATGTGGCTAAGGCGTACCCAACTAGATCTACTCACGGATGTAGTATAGGGTAGAAGGGTTTGTCCACTTTCAAAGATCTACAAAAGCTTTCAAATAAAGAACATAAATAACGGAAAGGGAACACCAAAGCTTCCCAACTGGTGCTCGAAACGTAAATATAGCTAATTATTTTGTGGCGAAAGCGTACCCAACTAACCACATGTGCAACATAATAAAAACCTTGCTAAGGCAGTACCCAACTAGCAAGAGGGTAAGGGAAATGAAAAGAGATTGCGGCTAATACTAAAGCATGTCACAATAAAAATCAATGAAAGGAGGCAAGAGGGGGCTCGAGCACCTTCTCTCAAGCTATGCACTTTCTAATGGGAACACAAGGAAATAGAATGACTTCTCATATAGAGAGCAATTTAGCATAATCTCAAAGTGTTGTGTACATGAGAAATACCTCGCCTCTTATAGTAAGGAGGGCCTTCCATAAGCATCCACTAGCTTATGGGACTAGTTCTAAACTAGCCATTCTAAGGCCTCTAAGAAACTTTTAACTTAGAACTTTAGAAGTTTCTAACTTGGGACTTAAGATAACTTAAGATACTTAGAATCTTTCTAAGCTCAAGTTTCTTAAGTCTAAGTTCTAATCCTAAGTTTAAGTTATTTTATTATTTGAATGGGAAGTGATCCTTTTGTGTTAGTGTTAAGTGCCTTTAGATTGACACAAATCTGCATTTTGTCATTCTTCTTGGGAACAATGACTATGGGTGATACCCATTCCATGTGCTCAATTTCATAGATAAAATCAACATCGAGCAACTTTTTCAACTCCTCCTTGATCGCTTCGGTGTAGTTTGAGTTGCAGTTGCAGTATCGGCTCACACCTTTTGCATTGTTCCTTCGATTGAAGGTATGGTATATTGTACCCCATATGATGGAATTCCCTTCAAATCTTTCTAAGACCACACAAAGTAGTCTTTATATTTCATCAACAACTTCTGCAGCTTGGTGAATTGTGAGGGTAGTAGTTGTGCTCCCATATGAACAATCTTGTCTTCTCAGCCTGGTTTTGCTAAACTTATGGGTTGAGTGTGAGCAGGTCCCTCGTAGACTTGTGCTTCTTTCTCTTGATTTGCATCAGCACAAGCTCCCATTGTTGTTTTGGTAGCATTATCACCATGTCGTCCAAGGTATAGCTCTTGAAGTTTTTTGGAACATCATGGGCTGGTATCTTACTCGTTTCTTCCTTTAAAAGATTGATCTTAGCTCGATTCGTGAGTAATAACTTCTGTATTGTTCATGACATCTCTAAAGCTAATGTCAAAACTTGGTCTGATGACCCTTGAGCTAGATGCTCAAAAACTTTCTTCTTTTCTTGTACATCATTGCTGGTTGATGCATCTTTGCTCACTAACTGGTTAGGCTATTAATTTGATTTGTGGTTTTAAATTTCAATATCCACTATTGCTATGGCCTCTCATGGTAGGTTGCTCCACTTGATCACTTGGTTGTATCTTTGCTTTTGTTGATTTTTCTTTGGTGTAGGTGCTTTTGGTGGTGGCATCTTGGAGACTTCAGCACGTAGAGAATTTTGAGGTGGTTGAACTGGTATTCATTGAAGTCTATAACGTGTAGGATTCATGTGGTGTAGAATCTGCTCATTTATTAGCCCAACTTCCTCTTCGTAAAAAAGTGTGTGTTTCCAAGGAACTAGATCATCTTCAACAAATTCTAGAATAGGTTCTATTGATCATCATGTTCATCTCATATGAGATAGGTGTGTCCAAGGTGAATCCTCGTGGTAGTGCAGCGGAAGTGGAGTAGGTGGTGATGGATCGGAAGTGCGGTAGTTACCAGCAAGAAGAGAGTTCAACCTAGATATGTTGGGAATAAATGTATTGTGGTTGGCCGATAATCCTCGATGCATGAATCCACGTCTATCAAATTCGAGCTTTATTTCGATCATTCGAAGATAGCTCGACTTGATCTGGGTTTCGAAGTCGATTGGATCATACAGTCGATTCCGTAGACATGCACGAATTAAGTTGATTTAGACTTTAGTTGTGGAAGCATAAGCGAGTCAAAAATGGTTTAGAACATTACAATCGAGATAAGCTATAGGACATAAGAACGATTCAACCTATGAATTATCTTATCTGCATATCGAATCAAACAAAATGCATACATGCATTCGACATGATACAACATCGCATATATTATTGGAACAAATATGTTAAGTAAAAAATGTATACAACTTGAAGTTTGAATACAGACATAATCACGATCTTTTTGAAACAATACTCTTAGTAATAGAGAGAAAGATCGAATAGTTGAGCTTTGAATGGATGTACAATTTAAAGAATGCTTAATCTGTACTTTTACAAATGGGGTTAAGCCACTACATGCTGTTAGTAGTCATTGTTGGATAGAATCCGATTTTGTTAGAGACTCTGTCTGCTCGTGATAGTGTCAAGTAGCCGAATAGTCAAGTAGATGGTGATTGCTTGATAGTTCGATGATGATGGCCGAATAGTCAATGGTGACTACCAAATAGACGATGATGCATAGTTCGATAGTTCAGTAGTGTCGACAAAACACTATCATTGATTCCTTTGTATTTCTGCAGACTGTTCAAAAACTAGTGTATTTCTATAGAGTATGTGACTGTACAAATATTTACATACAACAAATGAAAAGATCTAGATTAGCCATGAGATAAGAGATGGAGAGTACAAAGTAAAAAATTATGTAGGTTTTTGGGAGATTTTGAAAATATTTTTTTTGTTGACCTTCTTGATATACAAAAAAAGCATATTTTTGTAGGTTTATAATTTTTCACATGTTTTGTATTTTAAAAATATAAGAAAAACACATCATTTTTAAGATTTGTATGCACAAAAAACATGGTTTTTGTGAAATGACCTCTTTTTTGTCAATTTTGAAAGGTTCCTTAAGGAGAACCTCGCAATGTTTCTCATTCAACTCGCAATGGTGTTAGAATAGAAAAAAGGTACCTTTGAGTGTTGAGTATAAGTCAACATTTGCAAGCAGAACAAATCCTTAGCCTGAACGAGCTGCCTACGACTGAAGAAAATTTGATAACATTCAATTGGACACAGTCAACTAAAATAGGAGGCACTACTATACTCCCGAAAAGGGACTTCTGACGATGGCTGGATTGAACAATGAAATTTGAAGGCAAGGCGAGAGAGTAGGATTGTACAAACAATTCCGTACAATAGCTCTATAATACAATTGATCGTCATTTGTCCAAACGTCAATAATCGAACTGAAGTGCTTAGAAGATCAAGTTGGAACTCTGAGCTTGGCATCTTACAAACACCTTTACGACAACATCCACGATGAACTGATATGTATAGGAAAGTTTTTAGATCACTAGATTCCACGCTTCTTTTGTAGTGTATTGCTTTTTGAACTCTTCTCAGACTTCTAACATTTGATTCATAAAACATGAGTTCCTAGGCAGGTGCTTTATTTTGTTATGTTCAATTTACGGAAGAAGGAGAGTAGGCTGTGAACTTTCTATGAGTTTGCAGGACAAAGAGCAAATATCATAGCATCTGGCCAGGAGTTAGTTCTTCGAATCTGCTATTGTCGTTACATGTATTGGTTAGATGAAAAAAATGTTTGTCATGTGACATCAACCTCGTGAGTATCTACATATTGGAATCTATCACTAATCGCTACTGCGTATGCAAAAGTTAGATAGATAGAATAGAAGAAAGGTACCTTTGAGCATTGAGTATAGATCAGTGTTTGCAAGCAAAAGAAATCTCGACGAGCTGCCTGAACGAGCTGCTGCTATTTGTTCAATCTCCGATTGTTCAGTAGTAATTATCAACAAAGAAAGCAAAGAAATCCCGATTCGTTCACCCTCCGATGAGAGAGAGAGAGAGAGAGAGAGAGAGAGAGAGAGAGAGAGAGAGAGAGAGAGAGAGAGAGAGAGAGAGAGAGAGAGAGAGAGAGAGAGAGAGAGAGAGAGAGAGATGTGTGTACTAGTACAAATAGCCACTCTAGATTTTGGTTTGAGCCATTTTAGTTTTCTAAACTAAAATGGCTCAAACCAAAATAGCTTTTGCTTTTGCTGATGGCTCATACATTGTTTGTGCAAACCAAAATTGCTTTGGCTTATATGCAAACGAAAATAGATTTTGCTTTTGCTTATGGGTCATGCATTGTTTGCATGACTTCGCACTAATGTTTAAATGACAATAAATGCATGTTACTTTATTCCTCAAATAAGGTTTCAACCTTAAAAATTAAGACAACCACCACATAACATTCTTTAACATTGACTTTTTTTCAAACTCAATTGACTGGCCTCAACACATAATATTGCCTTTGCAAGGCAAGGCCAAAAAAGAAAAAAGCAATTTAATGCTCGGTTTCACTTATAAGTGGCATCGAGCTTTGGACAAATCTTCACAAGAGTAAGAGATTATCCTTAGTGCGGCAAAGCTAAAGAATAATCTACCCAACATACAAACTACAAAAGTAAAAGAGTCTTTCCATGTTCACCCCTTCACCCGGGCAAACTCACGTTAGGCACAACATGGGTTGCTTGATAGACTCTGCAAGTTTTGGAGAAATCAGCTTTTGGAGAGTAGGTGCAAAAATGACCCAAGCTGATGGAGAGCCCAAGGGGGGAGGCTTCAAATTTTTGTTGAAATCCTCATTTTTGGTCTTATATTAGTGCCAAAGTCCAAACAAACACAAATAATAGTGCGTGATTTTCCCGCCCTCAAAGAAAGAGAGTTATTACCTAGTATGAGGAGTTGGCAGCTATGGCGGGCAAATTCCATAAATTTTGCATCCCTTCTTTCTTCCAATACGCTACCGCTTTCGCAGACGTCCCGTTCATCCCTGAAGGATCAGCAGCTTTGCTCACCGCATTTTTCCTGCTTATTCTTTCCAACATCCAGTTTGTGTGCCTGTAAATCCTTGTATCTTAGTCGCCAAACTCTGCCGGGTTGCAATAAAGAGGGTAGAGGCTCCTTGCTGCGGATCTTATACCGCTACAGCACAGCTACCTACGCTGCCAGGGCTTCGATGGATGCGAATAATGTATATAACGGAGTAGAAGGCGATAATATCTCAGAATCTGGAACAGATTTGCAAAGGAGTTTTCAGATAGTAGTAGCGGCAACAAGGGAGCATGGGATTGGCAAGAATGGCAAACTGCCTTGGAATTTGCCCTCGGATCTGAAATATTTCAAGAAGATAACGTCTGAAACGTTGTGCTCTTCCAAACGGAACGCGGTCATAATGGGACGAAGAACGTGGGAAAGTATTCCTTCCAAATTTCGTCCTCTTCCAGGCCGATTAAACGTTGTCCTTAGTAGGAGTAGTGATAATATCATACGGGCGGAAGCTGCAAATGAAGATGTACTTGTCAGCAAAAGCTTAAAAGCTGCTCTGCAAATGCTTGCAACTCCTCAATTTTCGGGTCTGGTTGAGTCTGTGTTCATCATAGGTGGTGGAGAAGTCTTCAGGTTTCTATGAATCCTTTTCACATTTATTTCAGACTTATTAGCAGGAGCAATTTTTTTTTTGCATATTCTACTTTCTCCGCTTCCATATCTGCCCAGAAAAGCTATAGTGTCTCATCTGTTGACTCCCTCTATTGCTTGCTCGTCCCCTCTTGAGCTTCCATGTTGCAAATGTGTCTCAACCGCTCCTTTTGCTTCCCTTTGAAATTTCCCACAAACCTTGATTCTACTTGTAAGATCAATGACTACTTCACATTTTGAGTCGCTCTCGTACAACCTTTCACATCCTTCCTACTCTCACTTAATTAATGCGAGAGAATCATTTGCATCCCCCCTCAGAGACATGATTGCAATACTTGCATTGAACTATTTTCATTCTCGATCCTCTTGAAGAACTCCCAGTCTCATCCAAAACAAGTGCAAGCTCTCAAACATGAGACTTGGGGGCTCAACATGTTAGGATGCAAGAAAGTTTTAAAATCCTAAACCCTAAAAAGCCAAAACCTGATAAATTGCAAGACCTAGCTATGGAGTATTTGAACTGCAATACTAGATCAACCTGGAAAGCTCGAGAAACTTAGCTCGAAAAACATCAAACACAAGGAAGTATCTCACAACACAAAAACTTAGAAGAGAGATTGAATTGCTAGAGACAAAAGGAGGGCATGGGCCCTCCAAGTCCTCTATGAGGCTAACGCCTCATGTACATGCATGGAATGCATAGGTGTCAACCATATGAGTGAGCTACTTGGACAAGTGTGTCACTTGCACTAACTTAGTTAAGTAACAAATAGGAGGCCCCATGTATTTAATAAATAACATGCCCCATGAATAATGTACTAGTTATAATCACATTGGGGCTTACCCAAAGTGGTAAAATAGGCATTAAACTTCAACACCCCCCCTTAATGGCAATTTTAATTCAAGCTAACATGTAACAATGTTCTGAACTTCTCAAACTTATCTTTACTAAGTAGTTTAGTAAAGATATCAACAATCTGATTGGTGATGGCACAATAAGTTAGCTCAATCTAGCCACTATGCACTTTCACTTGTATAAAGTGTTGGTCCACCTCTATATGTTTTGTCCGTGCATGATAAATTGGATTTCTTGCAAGCTGAATGCAACTTTGGTTATCACAATGTAACAATTTGTTAAGAGTTAATGTTTACATTGTTACCCCTAATTTTGTCATCTAGGATTAATTAGAATTATTGGACCATGTTTGCATGCTAATTCTAGGGGCCCTTATCTATATTTAGCAAAATCAAGTTAGAATTTAGTTAGACTCAAGTTCGAGGTTCTAGTGCTTTGGAGCACAATTTTTGCCATAGATAGAAATGGTGCTTTTACCATATATAGAGACATTAATTAGAAAATTGCTTTTAGATCGCTTTTGCTTTTGGTGTAGACCAAAGTCTGTAAGTATGCAGTAGCTCATTTGCAATGGGACATAGTTGGAGTACACCTCATCATCATTGTTGTTTGTGTTCTCTCTCATTTGTATGACTATTGTCTAACAACAATAGGAATCTTGTATTGTATAACTTGTATGAGCAAGTCAGTTTTAGAACACAATGTAGGTCCTACTTGAGCAATTTATGTATCATCAAGTAGGTGTCGTAACCAAATAGTTACACATGGGTCCTCATAGTTGCCTTGTACTCAACTTTGGTAGATAATAAAGCAATATTGTGCTACTTCTTGTTGCACCAAGAAATGGCCCTTGAACCAAGGTCAAAGCAATAGCCTGTCGTCGATCTCCGATCGTCTTTATCACCTGCCCAATCTGAGTCTGAATAACTCTTCAGCTGAAGATCACCATCATCAATATATCCAATCCCATAGGTCATAGTCCCTCTCACACAACATAGGATCAGCTTAGGCTACCTTACAATGTGATTTAGTGGTTTACTCATGAATTGACTCGCAATCCCCACAACATAAGCAATATTGGGCCTGGTGGTTGTAAGGTAAATTAGACTTTCCACTAATTGACAATAGAGAGTCTCATCTGCAAATGAAGGGTTGTCTTGGCTCGTTGCTTGCATCCATTGGTGTGCTACTTGGCTTGCTTTCTTGCATATTAAATTTTTTCAATATTTTTTGTGCATACTTTGCCTGAGAGAGAAAAAAAGACAACGCTTCCGCTTCCAAACCTCAGCTTCTAGGCTATAGTGTAGTAAACCCAAATGTTTCATCTCAAACTCGCAAGAAAGATTTCCCGTCACACAAGCAATAAGTTTCTTGTTGATTCTTGTGATGAGTAAGTCTTCACCTTCCTTGAAGACATACAAATTGCAATTAGACTTATTCTTTTCAAACCCTTACTTCTCAAAGTACTCGTCAATTTGGCTCGACCAAGCCCTTGGTGATTGTTTGAGTCCATATGAAGTTGGCCATTGAGTTTTGACATCCATTTGATGGACATCCCAATCAAGGCCAATACGAGCCTTGCGCCACCAACCCCGCCTTGTACTTGTCCACTGTTCCATTAGCATTAAACTTGGTATTATAGACCCTCTTGCAACCTATTGGTTGCTGCCCTTCTGGCAATGTGGTGAGCTCCCATGCGTCTTGACAATGGAGTCATGCTCCTCCTGCATGGCTTGTTGCCATACCTTTTCCTTCATGCTTTGGGGCTTGTTTGCTTCCAAAATTGTGGCCATAGGGGCAAAGTTAGTCTCATGTCTCTCATGAGACCTAAGAGATCTTTTGGCATCCTGTTCACTACTCTGTCCTTCCAATATGTGTCCCTCTTTGATTGTTTCCCAATACTACCTAGGTAGCTTCTTCCTAGTGGTAGGTGATGTGGATGGCCGTTTTTCTCCAATTTCACCCTCGTGCTTGGTCAAATTGAGGTCTCGAACTAGCATCTCCAAGTTGTAGTTCCATCTTTCTCTCGCTCCTGTACTTTGGGTGAATGCTTTTTGTCAAAGATTATATCTTGACTTAGGATATTTTTATTGTTCTTGAGATTATACAACACATAGGCCTTCTCACCTTTGCTATACCAAGAAAATACACTTCATGGATTTTGCATCAAGTTTCTTCCGCAAGTTCTTAGGTATGTGTGCATATGCTATGCACCCAGATACTCGAAAGCTGCCCACCTTGGGCTTGTTGCTGCTATAGGCTTTCAACCTCTTTGGTTGGGCTCCGTTAAAAAGAAAAATAGCAGTTGCTGCTGCTTCCCACCAAAAGGATTATGGCAACCCTTTTGCCTTGAGCATGCTCCTCGCATACTCAACTATAGACCTAATTTTTTGCTCAGCCACACCATTCTGCTGCCTTGTATGTGGAGCAGTAAAAATCTCTTTATCTTGCATGGATTGCAAAGGTCT
Source organism: Diphasiastrum complanatum (assembly GCA_029204225.1). Classification (NCBI taxonomy): domain Eukaryota; kingdom Viridiplantae; phylum Streptophyta; class Lycopodiopsida; order Lycopodiales; family Lycopodiaceae; genus Diphasiastrum; species Diphasiastrum complanatum. Next base: position 18,116,943 of record CM055096.1, on the reverse strand, counting down.
TTGAACTCACTAGAAATGTATTCACCACATGCATCTAATTTGATAGTCTTTGTCTTCTTTCCTGTGTGATTTTCCACCAAATCTATTTGAATGCGTCAGAATTTTGATTAAGAAAATAGACCCACACCTTTCGTGAGAAATCATCTACGAAGGTCATGAAATAGTACACCTCCCCTGTTGATCTAGCTTTCATAGGACTGCACAAATATGAATGCACAGGCTCATGAATGCCCTTGGACCTGGTAGCTTTTCCCTTCGGAAATCTTTGCCTTTGTTGCTTCGCTAGTGCACAAGTCTCACATGCATATGAAGAAGTGGTAATGGCACCAACAGATAGCAAGTTCTTGGCCAAGTTCCAACCTTGGTACATGCGATGCACTCTTGATTACCTTCACATCTCTTGATGAGATAGCTTCACTAGAACTGTCCCTTGGCTCCTCACCTCATGTGCAGAGTTGTCTCCAAGGAAACCTTACGAACCATCACTCGTCTCCTCATAGGTGTTGAACCAATGTCATGCATAGTTACTAGGGAACGCGGGAATGCGAGTTTTAGGTGTGCCTCGCGTTCTCAGACCGACCCCACAGCTTGGGAACGCTCTCGAGAACGTGAACGAGGGAACGTTGGGAACTCACATTCCCAACAAATTTTGGTCTCGGTTTTAGATTTTTTTAAGAAGGGCTGCCACATTGGGAATGACAGTTCCCATAGTTGATCACTTGGACGCCCCTCTTATGCTCGTTGAAGCTTTGAACAATGCTCTTGCTCGTTGAAGGCTGGAGCCTGAAGCTCCGAACTGCGCTCTTGCTCGTTGAAGCTCCGAACTACTCGCCTAGCCTCTTGCTCATCGAGTCCACCCAGGCCCTGGCACCTGTGCCGTGCAATCCTAGTCAGTCAGGAGTCAGCACTGCTCGCTGGCGTGGCTCGCAGATTTGCAGCTGGGCGCAACCACTAAGGCTTGAGCACTCAGGATTCAGTGCTGAATCCTGATCCGTGATAATTGACTACAGACCAGTCCATTGCCTGCAGCCTCATTGCTAGAGGCTTGACTATAAAAATTAAAGCTTTCTGCCTGCTGCCTATTGCATGCTTAGTGCTGCATGTTGCCTGCTCAGTGCTGCTTGCTACCTGCTCAGTGCTGTCTGCTGCCTGCTCTACATCTCATTGGATCGTGTGCGGCTACTCAAAAGAAGGGCATTTCAATATGCAAAAGTGTTCCTTTAGAAAAACTAGCTGAGCGTCAAGCCTTTGTAGCACATTTGGATGCAAAAAGAAGTCAAGGTCCAAGATCAGTGGTTCCCGCTACGAGGACTACAGTTACAAGATCCCCCAGAACATTGGCAAGTCAACAAACCATGCATACTTCCATCCCTTCCTCGGGTGCTTTGGGAGGTGGTCCATTTCATGATTCTTCATCTTCTTGTCCATTTCTTTCTGGACCTATGAGGCAAGCTAGTCTTGCAGCTGCATGGCATCCAGGGAGGAAGTCCCAAGTTGATGGAGTCGGTGAGAAACATATGCTCTAAGCATATCTTCTAACGTCTGGTTAACACGTTTTGTCTGCCCATCAAATTCTAGGTGATCCGAAGAACTAAGAATAAGGGTTGTTTCAAGTTTTTCAAATACTGATTGCCAGAACTTGCCAGTGAATTTGGAGTCATGATCACTAACAATATCATTCGGGCAAACCATACAATCTGAACAACTTTTCAACGAAAAGCTAGGCTAGTTCAGATGCCTTGACAGGTAATTTAGTTGGTATAAATTGCGCCATCTTGGTTAGCTTGTCAGCCACTACCCAAATGGCATCGTGACCACTCCGGGTTTTAGGGAGTCTAATCACAAAATCCATTGAAATACTTTCCCATTTCTTGTTGGTAATTTCCAAGGGATGTAGAAGACCCGCAACTTTGAGTCTTTCTGTTTTTTTTTGCTGGCATTGTTCACAACTATGAACGTATGCCTCGACATGACCTTTCATCTTTGGCCAAAAGAAATTCTGCTTGACAAGTCCTCTGTATGCCTGGGTGACCAGCACAAGGGTTGTCATGACACTGCTGTAGAATTTGGGCCCGCAAGTCCTCCCAATCCGGCACACAAACCTTTCCCTTTTGGAAAAGCAGGCCATTTCTTATGGAATAGTCTTCAAGTATCTTGTCAATTCGAGATTGCTTGGGATTCTGCATCCCAAGGTCATCACTAGATCTAGAATTTCCTATCACGACATCTAGCCAGATGCGACCGAAAAAACCCATCGGTTCGACAAAGATCCCGAAGTGAAAGATACAACTCAGATTGGATCTCAGCAAAGCATAACTGATTAATCTCTTCAATCCGACTCAAGGCATCGACAACATTGTTCGACGTACCTTTACGATACTTAATGTCGAACACAAACTCCTAAATGAGTTCTGACCATCTAGCCTTACGGCCACGAAGGTCCTTGGCATCACAAATGTACTTAAGGGATTGGTGATCAGTCATCACCGTAAATCTGGCACCATAAAGATAATGCCTCCAGATTTTTAACGTGTGAATGACTGCAAAAGCTCCTTCTCATAGGTAGAATACCTCATCTAAGCAAGATCCAACTTCTTGCTTTCAAAAGCAACTGGTCTACCATCCTGATAAAGGACCGCTTTTACAGCAAAGTCGCTAGCATCCGTATCAACCACAAAAGGGTTGGATAGGATCTACGATCTGTAAAATTGGAGCCGCCAACACAAGGTTACCACGAGAGCGGTGGCCCAGTTTTTGCCATTCCATTTGCCATTGATGACACCCATGTCTTCAAAGAGATGATGCGTCAGGCGGTAGCAACTGATTCCTCATGGGCACCTCCTAGGAGAGAGTTGATGCACACGCGCCTCCTACGCTATGAGGAGACCATCACACGAGAGCTGAGCCCTATCCGAGCAGCCTGGTAGACGTAAGTATCTTGATATTCAATGTTTTTGATTTCACAAGTTTCTTTTGCATTTGTTGCATCTTCATGAAATGTCTTTACAGGCTATACGTGCTTGATATGGCCAGTGTGTCTACTGATGAAATTTGTTTTGCAGTTACAGTTGCTCCATATTGTCCAACGGATGGACTGACATTCGTCACAGATCCGTCGTGAACATCATGGTCTCCTGTTCGCTTGGCACCGTGTTTTTACTCGTGGTGGATGCCACTCGTGGTGGTGCAACCATCATGGCAGAGTTCATCTACAATGTAGTGAACTTTGCCTTTTTATACTGTCAGCCAAGACTTTTATGCTGCAGTGGGCACATATTCTATCTCCAATGTCAGATGTAAATAATATCGATTCTGAAGTCCACTTAATAAAGGTTGGAAAAGGGATGCATTAAGATGGAAACGTTTTGAAAGATGGTCTTGCACAGTTTTAACTTCTGATAGACTGTCTCTAGCATAAGTATAACGAGAATGTATTAAGAAAGGTACCTCTTGCCCATTGGAACCGCAATAAGATCCTGTGTAAAATGACCAAATTGCCAATGGAAAATTTGTATGCAACTTTTGGTGATGAGCTTCTTGAAAGTCATCTTTTAAGGTGCTCAAGTATAACTATCTGGTGATTCAGAACTTTCTGTTTGTATAAATGTCTGAAATACTGTCCTGCAAACCTGCAAAGACATGTGCACGTCTTTCAAGCTAGCAAGCTATTGTGACCTCAATGTCCTCTAAGCTCTTACTGATTTCCATTGCCCTTCTATTCATTCTCCAAAGCGCTTGCCCTTGCTGAACTATTCCTAATTTTCTAAGCTTTCCTTACTGGGAAATCACCTTATATCTGAAAGCTCATAATTTGCAAGAAAGGCTTACATTCCACAGAAGCCAAGAGTTCCATCAACAAATAGGATGAGTAAGCAAAAGCCAATCTTTTGCTTCAGTTAGAAGCACTGATTCATTCTCCTTGGGTGACACTTATGAGAACTTCTATGCATTTCTATCTTAGTCCGGTATCTGGTAATTACTTTGTACTGTTGTAGTCAGTCTTGTGTTTGGAAGCATCAGCCAAAAAATTGCATTGTTCTTCTTGTTAAAACATTTGTAAATCGATTTACTCATAGACGTTGATACTTATCTTTGAGTAATATTTGCCCTGATAAGTTCATATCAGTTTCAAAGCAAAGGTATTATTTTCATAAGATAAGTTCATAAATCTTTTCATTTTCATGTATGAAAGTGAAATAATTTCCTATATAACCATGGTTTCACTTGTTTTGAGCAGGGAGGCCATGTCATCACCGCATTGTGATGCAATACATTTGACAGAGATCGAGACCATATTTGAGTGTGACACTTTTATGCCTGCTGTTGACTCTTCTTTGTTTCGTCTCTGGTATGCATCCTTTCCAAACATTGAGAACAGTGTCCGATTGACATTCACAGCCTACGTCCGCACCAAACTCAACAAAAACGATGGTCATTCAAAGATAGGGAGCAATTTGTTATCCACTAGTGAGAGTTGGGATGGTGCAAGTACGACACATCTTCAAGCTGGAGATGAGACTTTCAATAGGCTACCTAAGTCCATTGCAAGGAAACATGAAGAATATCAATATCTAAGTTTGATACAAGACATCCTGGACAATGGGGTTAGCAAAGGGGATCGCACTGGAACAGGAACTTTGTCAAAGTTTGGCTGCCAGGTTCTCTCTCTCTCTCTCTCTCTCTCTCTCTCTCTCTCTCTCTCTCTCTCTCTCTCTCTCTCTCTCTCTAGTTAGCAACATTCAATTTGGGAATATACATTGCAATTAAACCAGTCCATATTAAACTATGACGTTTGATTAGCCTGTAAGTTCCTACTACTTCCTTTTGTATATGCCTGTTATTACTGAATTAGAGTATTCTACACTGGCCTAATACTGTGCATTTCAAACTGCTTGGAATTTGTTCCTTGTTTAAATATTCTTTGATTCTTATTAAGCAAATAATTTAGGGTACCTTTGGTGTTTTATGTTCGATATCTGGATTTTAAATTACTGGTTATTACAGTTTAGAGTTTTGAACTTCATGTATACATTAAATATTGTGTTGACTGGAAAAATCTAGTTAAATATACTCTCGTAGATTGCCATACATAGAATAGAAGTTCACCACAAAGCATGTGGTCTATTTCTTGATGGCAGATTTTGTGCAGATTGCTAGTGCTTATAGCTAATTCTCTGATGTTTTCATTTCAATGCTAAAGTGTAAATTTCTTTTCTTCTCTCGTGTTCTCTCAACAAAGAGAACGCTATGTGTTCTCAGAAACTTATGTACAGCCTTGGGTGCTTATAGTGGACGTGACCATGGATGCAGATGAGGTTCAATTTGCGGAAGTCATTTCCTTTGTTTACAACAAAGGTGAACTCTTGCAGCTAGTTATCTTGCATGTTGTTACATGATTTTGCTTATCACATTGGTTAGGAGTTTTATCGTCTACCATTCAAATCTGTCCTGCCAGTTGCACCATAATTGGTTGCTTTTGATGATCTTATGACTAAAGCATGACAAGGAATAGTTTGTGATTCACCGGAAATGGCTAAGGAAAATCTTGTATGAATTTGCTTATGTTCTTGCAGATGTCTCTGATCCATTGGACATGTTTGTTTGCATGTCAGAAAATCAGTTTCTTTTTTGGATGGTTGAACTGCAGTAATGAATGCCATAGTGCAGAGTAGGTTGTCATTTGCAAGCATCAAACAAGCTGTTGGTTTTCAGTCGGTTAAAAGCTATGCTCCTTCATTTAATGTAAGAAAAAAACATCATTCGGAGTCTCACTGTAGAATTTACTTTATGCGAGGAGAAATTGAGCTTTGGTTGTTGCAATATACTCTTGATTACAGTTCAACCCTAGATTTCCTTTCAATGGATTTTAGGCACAATTAGCAAAGTGAGTCCTGAGTATGATCACGCTGTCATTTCAATTTTAATTAGTCTTGTTGCTCATTAAAACCAATCAGACAGTAACCTTGAAGCAAAATGACGGTGATAGGCTCGAACTATTAGAAAAATCGGACTTGAATGACTATTAAGTGAGGCATTAGATTTAAAAGCAAGATTAATTCAGGTATGCATATTCCTCACTTGGCAGTCATATATGCATTGCTTTATGTCCAAACTAATCGGTTAACTTGGCTATTGAAGTGTCTTTTCCTGACTGCAGTTCAAAAGGGAACTTGAGTGCTGTTAAGTTTTGGTCAATCAAAACTATGTATGATTACTATGGTCAGTTTAACTTGCATCTTTAAAGCATTATTTAGCTTTTGTCCATTCTTTTGTGGTAAAGATAGGTTAGAGGTTTGCTTGTTATGCTTAAAAAGCAATGAAAGACCAATTGGTATGGCTGGAGAACAATTTTTATTTTTATTGGATATAAACTTTCCGACTGTTTCAATGGTTCATTGACCAGCTTAATTTTTTCTGAGTTTGACTTTTAGCTCAACACGAAACGGGAATGCCAAGTTTGACTTATCTTTTGTTACAGCGAGTCTTTTGGCGAGGAGTTGTAGGAGAACTGCTGTGGTTTATCAGTGGAAGCACAAATGCAAAGGTAGGATACTGCTTTTACTGCAAACAACTGCATATTCTTTCTTGTACAAACTTTCGTGTTGGGTAAAGTGATGAGTCTTGGTTAGTTTGTTTATGAGTCTTGATGGGTCTGCTGAATTCTAATGTATCTTTGCTATGATCGAGTCATTGATTTATCATGAAGTGAAGATCCAAGTCTATTAGTTTTAAAGTTCTGAAAAAGTTCCAAGAGTTAAATATTGCAACTTTTAACAATGAGTTCCTAGGCACCAAGCTGGAGGTGCTAGTCTAATAATTCTAGATGTCATCCATCCAATCATCCATCTAAGGTACTACTTTAAATTGACATTTGGCCAGCAGGAACAAGAATTGATAATCAGTACTAGAAATCTGCAGATCTTAGGAAAATATATGTAGTGCAAGTCAAGCTACATTTTTTAGGTTAAGTTGAAGGTTAAAGTAACGATAGTGGCCCTCCCTTGACAACTGTAAGTCATAATTTGTAAAGTACGTGTGTATCTGCTCTCACTATTTAATGAAGTGATTTTTCTTTGAGTTGTGGTCATTACAGTTTGTGGATATGCTCTATCAATTAGTTTTATGTGCCTACTGCTCCATGCTAAGAGGAAAATCACAGTCTTGATTCTAGCGTTATACAAATCCTATAGTTGCATGTATGTCTGCCAAATCTGAAACATGGTATCAGAGCTCTGGTTGAGTTCCTAATGTTTCAACGTAATTATCAGATTCATCTATGCCATGAGCCTGCGTTGTGTGCCTATTGAAGCCACGAGGGTAAATACATCAAAAATTTGTGCAAAAGATGCTGTGAGTGCATATAAAACCTTAGAAGAGAGTGGAGAACTTTTGGAGGAAGCTGTTTTTATGAAATGTTGTGAAGTTGATAGCTGGGTTCTAGTTTGTCTAATCAAAGCGATTCAAATTGGCTTCAGAGAATCAGAAGCCATATGAGTTTCAGCAAGTTGTTGTATCGGAAAATCAGGCAATTGTACCACAGTTTGAGTCAGCAGCACATTGTACAGGTGCTTAGCAGCATGTTACACGAAGAAATTTACAGATCGTAGGTGTTTTTCAGATAACTGCCCCCTAGACAGCAATAAAAAATTGCTGGAGGTCTTTGTCTGGTGTAGCAATTGTAGTTGAAATTGTACAGCAGCAGTCACTTTCAGAATTTTCAGGTGTACTGCAGGTGTCCGTACCCAATTTCAGGGAGGTAGATTTAAATTTCCCAAGTTACAGTTTTCTACAGACAGATTTCAAGAGTTTCACGTATCACCCGTATTAGAAACAAGTATTATCAGGTAAGATCATATCAAGAGGTATCAGTTGTACCAGGAAATTGGATACCAGTCAGTTTATAGGTTATAGAAAATCAGACGACAAAATGGAACACAAGTGTGTTTTGCAAATCACCTAAGTGCCGTCAGAGTGAATACATGTACGAGGCCTCATCAATCTTATTGATGCTAAAAGGTGCAGGACCAAGTAATAAAGAAGTTCGAAAGATGTGCTGACATGGATCTTAGCTTTTTTTTTTGGATTGTTGATGTTAAGACTCTCTGTGAGCTACCTCCTTTTTAGGATGACTCTGAACTGTGATTTGTAAGGGAAATTTACAGTCTTAAATATTTTCAGTTTTATTTCGTCCATGTCTTGTTATCTCTTGTTTACGTGTTATGGTCCCTGTTATATTTATTTTACTTTTAAAATTTTCCTCGATTGTCATTTACCTCTTAGTTAGGACTAGGTCTACCCAAGAGAATCTAGATTCTTTTGAAACCCAGATAGCAACCTATGCCTGGGAACCGATTAAACATAAAAAGTGCTGGTTTTTGCCAAGATTTTTTGGGTTTTGAATTTTATATTATCGCTTCAATGTAGATCCTTTTGAATTTTTTCGTTGCATGTATATTTTTTCTAAGCTTTATCTAATGAAATTGCTAACTTCTCTAAATCAGATTTGTGAATTTGAATATATTCCAATCTCTCAAACACAGATGCTCTTAAATGCATATAGCTATACAAGGTGCTGGGTTTTGTAACTAAGTACTGAACTGCAAGGTTCAGCTCTATAGAATCTAGACTACTTATTGGAAATGTTCTATCGATTTGAGTTTCAGAAAAGTACTCTTCTTATCCAGATTCCCTAGTTTTTATCCCTGAATTTTTGTAATACAAAACGGATTCTATTGACTTCAAGTTGCACATGTCATTAAGGCGACACAGTACACTGTTATATCCATCATTGAAGAGAGAGTTCACACCACCAGACTTACATGGTGTTGGTGAAGGCATTGTTTCACATTGCACCCATTCATCTTGTTGCATTTCCTCCACCTTTTACATTCACTTGCAGTTTGTTAAGCCTATTTTCGGCATTTCATTAATGTGCAAGCTGCTTCTTTTGTTGCCAGTGTTGACTCAACAGATTTATTCACAATTATGAACGTTGTCTGGGCTTATGTTATGTAGTTCTAGAAGCTCTTATTAGTTCATGACTATGAACTGTAGGTGTTGCAAGACAAGGGCATCAATATTTGGAATGGCAATGCTTCAAGAGAGTACCTTGATAGGTGTGCCCTTTGTACGTTCCTTCCACATATTTACTTGTTTAAAGGTTATATGAAAGAGTGGAAATGCAAATTTTCGAGGATTTGAGTGCTATACAAATACAGAGAGCCTTCTTTTGTAAAAGAAGCCTGACGTCAGGCTTCTGATCACAAATTCAATAGGCTACTTGCCGTTAAGTCATACCTGGCTTTTTTTGGTCAGTGTTGGGCTCCAACACAGGGAAGAAGGTGATTTGGGGCCAGTGTATGGTTTCCAGTGGAGACATTTTGGTGCCAGGTAAGCTACAATCTGCTATCAGCTAATCTAATGTGTTTAAAATTTTGTTTCAATCTATAAAGCAATTTATCGTTTCCTGATATCAAAAAATTAAACTGTATGCATCAGCACTTCTGGCTGGTCTGTTTCACTAAGAACGAGAAGTTGTTACCAATAGAAATTTCATTGTTCTCATGTTCTGTACTGTGGGCTTCAAATACTACAGATATGTTGACATGCACACCGATTACTCAGGACAGGGCTTTGATCAACTGGCTGATGTAATCCAAAAGATCAAATCAGCCCCAGATGATAGGCGAATTGTTCTTTCTGCATGGAACCCTGCAGATTTGAATCTCATGGCACTTCCTCCTTGTCATATGTTTGCGCAGGTTTGTGCTTAGGCTAATACTGAACACAAATATTGTGTTGGTGAAGCACTTTTTATAGCCATAGTACTGAATTTGTTTTGCACATCCACAGTTTTATGTGGCAAATGGAGAACTTTCATGCCAGATGTATCAACGGTCATGTGACATGGGCCTAGGAGTGCCCTTCAATGTTGCTTGCTACTCACTGCTAACATGCATTGTTGCACACGTGTGCGGTATGGCCTTCCACGTTCTGGTTGTCTTTCGATTGCACCAATCCAAATTTTGTAGCATAAAATAAGCTTTAGCATTTCTTTCTCTGTCCATAGTGTACTTCAACAATTTTCACCAGCCCTCTTGCGTAAGTTTGTTGTTAGCTACTATTTGAAGTTGATTTGTATTCAGCTAAGACCAGTATTCTTGCAGATCTAGTACCTGGAGATTTTGTGCATATCCTTGGAGATGCACATGTCTACAAAAACCACATTGAACCTTTACAACACCAAGTTATTAGAGTGCCAAAGCCTTTTCCTGTGAGTACATTATGTTTGGCATTTTGGCCGTCTGCCTATTATCTTTTTTTATCTTTTAAGCTGTTACTGTAAAAACACAATAGTCTTGGCATGATAATATGGTAGATAAATGAATGCTTAGGTTTGAGCCTCTAATCGGTGCAGATTTTGGAAATCAGCACTTCAAACAAGGACATTGACTCCTTCAAAGCTGTTGATTTTAATCTGATTGGATACGAATCTCATGAAAGGATCGCAATGAAGATGGCTGTGTAATGTTGCTGTCTGTCATACGAATCATTATTTAGTTGCCTTCTGTCTATGCAAGCAGTTGGCTGACTGGCTGCTGGCAATGGGGATTTGAAAGTTGAGAGGGTTTCAGTGAGAGCAAAGTTCTTGTAGGTATATAGAACTTCTGTGAAATTGGCCATGAAGTGCTGGAGCTAGATGCCCGTGCCATGATTTTACCTTTTCTGCATTTGGTGGTCAAATTTCATTCAAATTTTTAAGTAGATTCCTGCCAGCCGTTGGCTTGCAATTTATGTCTTGGCAATTCTATGAAGAAGAGGCCGTTGTGGTCTAATCAATGGCAACATTATAAAGGTGCGTCTTTTGCATCCTGGCACCTTGACCTTGGCTTGGTAATTTTATACTCAAAAAGTAACAATAATGAGTATGCCCCTGTATTGAAGTAGGTACTATCTTGAGATGAAATCAAGACCCCTTTATTGAAAGGTGCAATGGTTAGCAAAAGTAAGATATGCATATGGAATATGCCCCGCTTGATATTATTGAGCACTGCATCATTGACATTGATCAATGAAGTTCTTCTATAAAGTAGGCCAATCCACAGAGTACGCACCATTGCACCTCCCCTACCTACCCCTTCCAAAATTTGAGGATGGGTAGCTTGCATGACTTCAAAGGTCTCATTGGTATTTACTATGCTCTATGAAACATTTGTGGAACTCATGTTAAAAAATGACGAGTTAATGAAAATACATTTCTTGCTTTCAACATAAATTGCTATTTGTCAATGAAACATACTAGTTGAATGTCCCTATTGACAGAATCTTAATTGCCCGTTCCGGAACGGAACCTCAAAAAAAAAAAAATACGTTTTTTATACAAAGGATTTTTACACTTTAATATTTAATCCGTTCTTACTGATGAGGAACACTGATCCTAAGATAACAGAATTATTAATAATCACATGGCTCTAACTTCGAGCGGATAAATCTGAGAGAAGAGTTGGTGTATGCAGAAGGCTAGCAGTATGCAACGAATGATCATTCTCTTGTGAAATTGAAGTGACGAACGAGAAAAATGAATGCTAAGAAGCGGAAGTATGTCATTCTTTACTGAAAGAGGTTGGTTAATTATGTTCAAGAATAGCACTTACCACACATCTACCTTATAGCTACAAAATCTATGATGACATGTGCATGAATGATTGGCAAGAAAGAAAGCATGAAAAACCCTTGTATGACGTTAGTGGTGCACATTTGAATTGTGTGATAATTCTGTTATCTTAGCACATGTGTTCCCTGGTCGCTGTTGTGAAATGGTGAAGTCGCGGGCCAGCAGGGTGTTACCTCAATAGATTTCGTGGAAAACCAGCGTATTATGTTTTTTTTGTTACATTGTTAATAAACTCGTTCCGACCCAGTACATTCCGGAATGTACGTAGCGGTCGGAACCGACCGTTCCGACCCATTTTGGTCGGAATGGGCTTCTAAGTGACAGATAATGATACAATAATTGCAAGTAATTTATTTGTTATCTATTTCCACCACATGCCAACATGGTAGTTTTGAAAGCAAATATACCTTGTGGTGCTCCTCTCTAAGCTTGATTGAAGCCCAAAATCTGAAACAACATTTTTGGCCCAGAATATGGTCTCAATCTTGTTCCAAATAACAATTATCCCCAACATTTTCCAAGTTTCTATTAAGCTACATAATGCATTGCTATGAGTAGAAAAACAAAATAATAAAAGTATGAACAAAATTTTTCGCAAGGTAAATTCACAGGACTTCTAATTTTTTGCCCATTCAAACACATTTCAAACACAATGTAGATCTCTTCTTTTATTGGGTCTGAATATGCATTCTAATTGAGGTTAAAAGCCCTTGAAATGATTTCTTGTTATGTAAATACTTCTTTTTCTAATGGATTTTCTAGGGCAAAATTTCACAAAAGGACATCATGCAATAATGCATCGATAATAGGCATGGTGTTGAATAAATGTTGGATCATAATGCATTACTATAATGAACTTGAAAAGTGCAAACATGACTTCACATTTGACAATGACCTTGTAGAAATTTTGCTAAGAGTGTGAAATCAGCTCATTTTTTGTGCGCTCTTGTGCTACCGTGTCATTCACATAGGAAAAGGTTTTTTTAGGGTAGTTTTAAACTTGCATTAAGTGCAATTGCTAGGCCTCTTCTTATTGCCCGGTTTTCATGCCTTGACAAGTGGGATGGCCAACCCTCTTTCACAATTTGTAAATGTAGATGGATTGTTGCAACTTGATTGGCCCATTTGAACTCTTTCATATTGGTTGGTCCATTCTCCTTCTCAACATGTCTTGCCATTTTGGTAGGTACAAAACGCCATCTACACTTAACCTAGCAAAGGTTGCATGCCAATTCATGCACCACACATGATGGTAATTTAAACTGAGTCTAAAATGGGGGAGACATACTTGCTCTAATGGACCAATGACAAGATTACATTTTATATAAACGCCTTGCTTGACATCCAAATCTTCTCTATTTTGTGTTGATTTGCAGTTGCCTTTTCTCTGGTCTTCGGGCTTTCCAAACAATCATTTTTGACAGGTATTAGGGCACATTTGGCTATGGGCAAGCTAGTCACTCGTAGAGGCTCCCTTTAGAAGTACTTCCCATCGTATTTAGAAGAATAGGGTGTACCGTACCGACTGCAAATACCTGAAGAAGTTCTCCCACTTGGCAGCAAAGGAGCAGCGGTAGAGCTTTCAAAACAATTTCTATTGTTAGTCTTTCAGAGTTTTGGTGGGCGCATTTGTTTAGGCAAGTTCTCCGGTATCTATTGCAAAAGGTTTACAACGGCCGACGGCTCCATCGAGGTTAACGACATTCCGTTTGAAGAAAAACCAAAAAATATAAAAAAAGAAGTCAGTTCAGTTGGTGAGGTGGTCCATCACAGGGATCCCTTTGTACAGTTGTTCTCATGGCTTCAGGCATCTCTCAACTTCGTCCTTTCAGTCTCAAACGACCTGCTTCAACTGTATCTCCCCCTCCAGACTCCCCTCCTCATTCGCGTCAGGCTGTGCTGGGTTCCACGCTTGCCTCAACACCCTTTGTTCCTCCTTCGCCCAGCTCTTCCCATGGCATTGTTCCCCCTTGCTTGATTGTGAACCTCCTTCGACCCTTGTTGCATTGCCTTCTCAACCCCTTGAACGGGTTCCTTGCCATGCTTGTGGTCGTTTCTTCTCTTCTAGTCTAGATCTATTCATTTGTTGTATGTAAATATTTGTACAGTCACATACTCTACATAAATACACTTGTTTTCGAACAGTCTGCAAAAATACAAAGGAATCAATGATAGTGTTTTGTCGACACTGCTGAACTATCAAACTATGCATCATCATCTATTTGGTAGTCACCATCGACTATTCGGCCATCATCATCGAACTATCAAGCAATCACCATCTACTCGACTATTCGACTACTTGACACTGTCACGAGCAGACAGAGTCTCTAATGAAATCGGATTCTATCCAACAATGACTACTAACAGCATGTAGTGCCTTAACCCCATTTGTAAAAGTACAGATTAAGCATTCTTTTAATTGTAACATCCATTCAGGGCTCAACTATTCGATCTTTCTCTCTATTACTAAGAGTATTATTTCAAAAAGATCGTGATTATGTCTGTATTCAGACTTCAAGCTGTATACATTTTTGACTTAACATATTTGTTCCAATAATATATGCGATGTTGTATCATGTCGAATGCATGTATGCAGTTTTGTTTGATTCGATATGCAGATAAGATAATTCATCGGTTGAATCGTTCTTGTGTCCTATAGCTTATCTCGATTGTAATGTTCTAAACCATTTTTGACTCGCTTATGCTTCCACAACTAAAGTCTAAATCGACTTAATTCATGCATGTCTACAAAATTGACTGTACGATCCAATCGACTTTGAAACCCAGATCAAGTCGAGCTATCTTCGAGTGATCGAAGTAAAACTTGAATTTGATAGACGTGGATTCATGCATCGAGGATTATCGGCCAACCACGATACATTTATTCCCAACAGATCTAGGATGCTTTCTATGAATGGTAATGGGAAGTGATCCTTTCGTGTTAGTGTTAAGTGCCTTTAGATTGACACAGATCTGCATTTTGTCATTCTTCTTGGGAACAGTGACTATGGGTGATGCCCATTGTATGTGCTCAATTTCATAGATAAAATCGACATCGAGCAACTTTTTCAACTCCTCCTTGATCGCTTCGGTGTAAGTTGGGCTGCAGTTGTAGTATCGGCTCACACCTTTCACATTGTTCCTTCGATTGAAGGTATGGTATGTTGTACCCCATATGATGGAATTCCCTTCAAATCTTTCTAAGACCACACAAAGCAGTCTTTATATTTTATCAACAACTTATGCAGCTTGGTGAATTGTGAGGGCAGTAGTTGTGCTCCCATATGAACAATCTTGTCTTCCTAGCCTGGTTTTGCTAAATTTATGGGTTGAGTGTGAGCAGGTCCCTTGTTGACTTGTTCTTCTTTCTCTTGATTTGCATCAGGCTCCCATTGTTCTTTTGGTAGCATTATCACCACGTCGTCCAAGAAGGTATAACTCTTGAAGTTTTATGGAATATCATGGGCTGGTGTCTTACTCGTTTCTTCCTTCAAAAGATTGATCTTAGTTCGATTCGTGAGTAATAACTTATGTATTGTTCATGACATCTCTAAAGCTGATGTCAAAACTTGGTCTGATGACCCTTGAGCTAGATGCTCAATAACTTTCTTCTTTTGTCGTACATCGTTGCTGGTTGATGCATCTTTGTTCACTAACTGGCGAGGCTATTAATTTGCTTTGTGTTTTTGAATTTCAATATACACTATTGCTATGGCCTCTCATGGTAGGTTGCTCCATTTGATCACTTGGTTGTATCTTTGCTTTTGTTGATTTTTCTTTGGTGTAGGTGCTTTTGGTGGTGGCATCTTGGAGACTTTAGCACGTGGAGAATCTTGAGGTGGTCGAACTGGTATTCATTGAAGTCTATAACATGTGGTGTAGGATCTGCTCATTTGTTAGCCTGATGACTGATGAAAATTTGTCTCCTGGGTCGAATTTGGAAAATTTGAATTCCAAGACCCATATCGGTCATTTTGTACTCCTGTGCTAACAAGCATTTGGTATTCTTCAACAAATTTTAATTGCTACTAAACACCAACCTGTCATCAACATAAAGAGTGATGATTATGAAAGAATCCGATACAGATTTAAAATAAACATTTGAGTATGCTGAGTTTGGAATGAAACCATTCTCGATTAAAAAAGTATTAATCTTCTAAAACCAGACTCTTGGAGACTTTTTTAGACCATACAAGGCTTTGTGAATTTTGCACACTAGGTGTTCCTTGTCCTTAAGCTCATATCCTTCTGGTTGGAACATGTAGATTTCCTCTTCAATGGTGCCATTGAGGAAGGCAGTTTGGAAGTCCATTTGGTGAATTTCAAGGTCGGCTGCAGCTGCATAGGTAGAGCTGGAATCTGGGAGAAGCCTTTGGCATCATACTTCACTTTAAACAACCACTTGCATGAAATCAGATTTCGATCTTTTGGCAGCTCAGTTATGGTCCACGTTTGATTCTCGATCAGAGAATCAAATTTTGCATCCATGGCAGCTTTCCACTGGGCAGCATCTAGTGTTGACATTGCCTCATGAACAATGTTTGGTTCCTGCACAAAGTAGCAGGCTGGTTCATCCATGAATTAGAATGGAGGTTGTCTGGGTCGATTTGATCTTCTGGGTTGAATTTTGACCCTTTGATGTTGTTCGATCTATTGAGGTTCTGACTCACTGCCCAAGTCAGTATTGATTTTCTACAATTCAATCCTAGGGTCAGATTTTGACTATTCAACACTTGGATCATATTTTGACTGTTCAATTCTTGGGTCGTATTTTTCTAGAGCTTTTCCCTCCTGGTCAAAAAATTGGTCTTCCACGAATATGACATCTCTACTCGTGAATGTCTTCTGATTGTCCAAGTTGTAGAGCTTGTATGCCTTGTGCTTTGGGGAGTAGCCAATGAAAATCGATTTTGTGTTTCTATCATCCATATTCTTTCTTAGATCTTCAGGGATCTAAGCATAGGCAATGCAACCAGATAC
This sequence comes from Diphasiastrum complanatum, assembly GCA_029204225.1. Lineage (NCBI taxonomy): Eukaryota > Viridiplantae > Streptophyta > Lycopodiopsida > Lycopodiales > Lycopodiaceae > Diphasiastrum > Diphasiastrum complanatum. The sequence goes on along the minus strand of CM055096.1, from coordinate 18,100,289 downwards.
TCGAATATGTTTGAGTGATGGCTTTGATCTAGCCCACACCTCATAAGGTGTCTTGCCTTTCAGGGCCTTATGAATAAGGAGTGATGATTTGCTGCTCAATGGTACTCCTTAAATTCAGTAGAGATGTACTATCCACCATTGTCGGACCTCAGGGCTTTGATCGTCCTTCTAGTCTCTTTCTCTGCATGCTCCTTGAAGATTCTAAAGCAATTGAAAGCTTCTGATTTCTTCTTGATAAAATATACCATAGTCCTTCTAGAGAATTCATCAATAAAAGTTACGAAATACTTTGCATCCTTCAGAGAAGGATTTTGCATTGGGCCACAAATGTTTGTATGCACAACATCTAACAATCCTCTAGCAGTATGTTGATGGCTTGATCTAAATGGTTTCCTAGCCTGCTTACCGACTAGACAGTCTTGACAGACGGGTAACTCGACTTTACTATCAGGATAGTCTAGATCAAGAACCATAGATTGTTTGAACATTTGTTGTACAGAAGCATGATTCAGGTGACCAAGTCTATAATGCCAAAGTAAACTTTTATTTGTTTGAATAGAAGTACTAAGCACCTAACTAGATGCAAAATAGCAATGACTTTATCTATACAAGTATCCATGCCTCTTTATGAGTGCTAGGATCTTGCCTATCCTATCAACTACTTTGTATTAATCACATTTGAATTCTACTTTATGTCCTAGATCTATGATTTTGCTTACAAAGAACAAATTTGTAGACGGATTGGATACATACAAGACTTTAGAAAGTAACTTAGACTGATCATTTGCAAAGCTTAATCTTACAGTACCTTCACCTTTAATAGCTTGTGTGCTATTGTCACCAAGGTGAACGTACTTGTTGGTACTGTAGGGTGTATAGGACTCGAAATAGCCAATGACATTGGTCATATGCTGAGTGGCACCAGAATCCAAAAACCAAAAACTATCGTTGGATGTTCCTTGATGGCTAGTCATGTAGGCATCATGATCCACTTCTTGAATGGGCTGTGGAGCTTCTGTAGCTGCATTGGCCACTTGATTTGACTGTCCCTTGTTGTTGTTCTTTTCTTGTAGTAACCAGCAGTCTTGAATCTCGTGGTTGTTTCTCTTGCAATATCTGTAGAACAACTTCTTCTTAGTCTACGGGTTTGACTGTTCTTTGTGTTGTGTTGGTTTCTGGTCTTGCTTTGATTGCTTTGGGCCTTTCTTCTTCTTCTGCTTAGTTGTTCCTCTATTGGTGTACAAGGCATGAGAATCAGTTGAGGAACTGGAGGCTTTCTTCCTCCATGTGTCTTCCTGCAACAACATTGCAGTGACTCTTAAAAGAGTCAACTCTAGATGCGTCGTGATGATCATCACCCAGTTGTCGTCTGAGCTTTTGGCAAGCATGTAAGCAATTGCATTACTACATCTTGATCATCTATGACAGATCCGACAGTGGCCATTTGCTTCAACAGGTTCTTGAACTAGTTGATGTGATTCTGCAGGGAATCACCATTTGCCATCTTGAGGGAGTAAAATTTTGTCCTGAGATGTAGCTTGGAAGCTATATCTCACACTTCATATAATGTGCTCAAGATGTCCCAGACTTCCTTGGATGTCTAAGCTTCGGACACACGGCTGATCTGAGTATCCAAAATGTTGAGGATGATCAGCGCAAATGCTTTGCCATCCTTTAGCTTCCATCTAGAGATTGTTGCGTCATCAGCTTCGGGTATTCCCTCTTCACCTATAACAACATCATACAACTCTTTAGCCATTAGCATGGTTCTCATCTTAAATTTTCACAGATGGTAATTAGCTCCATCAAGCTTGTCCATGATAGGACTGGCTTTTCCTTGGGAATCCATGTGGAAGATTAGTCTAGGTGATAGGAGTAACTATTAGTGATTTAAGTATGAAAATTTGGTGCTAAATTATAGAACAAGAAGACAATCACTCTATCGGCTAGTAGAGTCTTGTTTCTATGGAGGCTTATCAGGCTATAGAAATAGCTCTGAAATGAAATCGCTTAAAGAATCAGATAGGTTCTGATATCTTTGCTCTGATACCATGTCGAGAAAAGCTGGGTGATGATCCACTTTTCCTTAGCGCATGCACTATTGGTGACTTAGTAGGTGAACACAAGATGAATTAAGAGCTTAATGCGTGGTGATAGCGGAAGTGATGAGCAGACAGTCAAACAAAACAATCGGACGAGAATCTGAACGCAGAACCGGACATTGGCTTAATCAGATTAAGTATAATGAAATATACAAGATAATGCATGTGAGCACAAGACAATAGCGGACATAACCGTGTGCTTCACAGAGCTAATCACCATCTGTAAAAGTTATGAACTTATTACTGACAATCTGTTTGAAAAAAAAATCAATGCATGAAAAACATCTACTATGTCTGTCTCTATTTAATTTTTTTTTTTTGAATTGCATTGCTTGTTATTCTCATTCACTCTCTTCTCTTTTTTTCTATGAATACTCAGACGGTATTCTGTATATACACATTTTACATTTGTGCAGATGATAGGTACAAAAGAGGCCGTGAAGTGGTTGATAGCAGCCTATACACCACAACATAATGGTGTAGCGGAGAGGAAGAATAGAGCTCTCATGGAAGCTGCAAGATCCATGATGGCCTACACAAAGGTATCAAGATCGTTATGGGTTGAGGCAGTAGCTACATCCGCCTACTTGCAAAACAGGACAGGCAAGTCAAGCATTGCTCACACTACCCCACATGAGGTACGGTGGAGAAGCAAGCCAAATCTAGCTCACATTGATATCTTTGGATGTGTAGCATATGCACACATACCAGATAAGAAGAGGAAGAAGCTTGACGAAAAGGTGGAGCAAGGATTCTTGGTTGGCTATGATATACATTCTGCATACTACAAAGTATACATGCCTCAAACCAACGAAGTAAAGAATGTCAGAGATGTCAGATTTGACGAGACAAGAACAATGGCTGAAGAAGATCCAATCAACTATGAAGTTCTCAGCAGACAATACTATGACCTGCCCACATCGACAGAGGGAGTGGACCCTGAGCATCCAGATGATGATACTCAGTTCCAGCTGAATTAAGCGATAGTTCGAACGACGAGCAGACCGACATATTGGGAGTACCCAACACATCACAATACATCGAGGTCCCACTATCAGCAGACAGGACAAAGGCAAAGCAGTTGCTGAGTCTATATTGTTGCCAAGGACATTTGCCAGACAAAGAAGAGCACTAGTCAGATACATACTTGACAACTCATCTTCTGCTCAGGAAGAATTCTGTGGATTCGAGGGTGAACTACAAACTTATGAGGAAGCCATCAACAGTCCAGACAAGGACAAGTGGATTAAGGCCATGGAAGACGAAATGAGTTCCATGAAGCAAAATGAAGTTTGAACTCTCGAGCCACTACCAGCCGACAGAAAGACTGTCAAGTGTAAGTGGGTCTACATGCATAAGTATGGACTAGACAACACTGTACTAAGATACAAAGCCAGGCTAGTTGCAAAAGCCTTCTCACAGAGGTACGACATTGATTATACAGAGACATTCTCTCCTGTTGTGAAGCACACATCTCTACGCATATTATTTGCATACGTAGCTGCTTATGATCTGAAGATCCACATTGTAGATGAGAAGGCAGTCTTCTTGCATGGGGAGCTGCAAGAAAAGGTCGACCAGCCACTAGGTTTTTCCTGCGAGTCACTTGCTGACTATGCCTACAGAATGCACAGAAGCATGTATGGACTGAAACAGTCCACTAGGCAGTGGTACAAGAAGAAGGATCACGCACTAATTAGACCTTTGGGCTTCCAACATTTAGTGGTTGACTACAACGTTTGTGTGAAAGTCACAAATGGGGAGATCATCATAGTCGGTTTCTATGTAGATGACACGCTAATTCTGTCATGGAGAGACAATCTCATTGTGCAGGTGAAGGTAAGATATTTTGAGGCATTTCAAAATATTGGACCTAGGAGAAGCCAAATGCTACATGGGTTTACAAATCGACAGAGATCTTCAGGCTGGGAGATTATATCTACACCAACCAAGATATGTTCAGAAGATTATTGATGATCTCAACATAAAAGATTTCAAGGGAGTAAATACTCCAATGGTTCCTAGCACAATGTTGACAAACAAAGATTGTCCTAGAGATGAAGCAGACCGACAAGCAATGGAGCATAAGCCTTATAGAAGGCTTGTTGGTTCGTTGATGTACTTGGTAGACAATACATGGCCAGACATTGCTTATGTTGTGTTCAAGTTGAGCCAATTCCATATCAATTCAGGTCCAACACACTGGAAGTTCGCCAAGAAGATCTTGCAATATCTGCAGAACACGAAGGTCTACGGCCTGTGCTATTGTCAAGATGAAGAATTCAGATTGAATCCTACAGTGAATCCTACAGTGAATCCTACAGGCATCCCTGAAAGATGATAGTAAAAGCATCTCAGGAGGATTCACCATAGCAGCCGATGCAGCTGTTATCTGGATCAACAAAAAACAGACAATGTGCTTGCTTCTAGCATGGAAAACTAGGTTGGTTGCCAAGAGTTGTCACAGTAGATGATTGGTGTCTTCTTAGAATCCAACAAGTGAAGATCCAATAGCATCCTCTTTATCCAAAGCATCTCCTTGGTGCATGTTGTCAATGCCTTGTACTCGGCCTCGGTGGAAAATATAGAGGTAGTCGGTTGCTTCTTTGATAGCCATGAGATAGCTCCATCTCCAGGATATATTGCAAAGGCACTTGTTGACTTCCTATCCATTTGATCACCTGCAAAATCTGAATTTGAGAAACCACAAAGTTTAGGTGAAGATCCTTCATACAAGATGCCAAAATCTCTAGATCCCAAGAGGTATCTTAGTACTCTCTTTCCTAGCTTCCAATGAGCCTCACTAGGATCTTGCATGAATTGACTTAGTTTACCAACCACATAGCTTAGATCAGGTCTTGTGATGGTTAACCAAATAAGAGATCCTATGAGCTTTCTATAGAGGGAAATGTTCTTGAAGGATCTTTCATTACCTCTTATAGATAGCTTTACATTTGATTCCATAGGAGTAGAAACTACTTTGCAATTTTTCATATGAAATCTTTTTAGAATAGAGTTAGAATACTTCTCTTGACAAATGAAAGTAGAATTAGAAGTCCTAACAATCTCTATTCCTAAGATATAGTGAAGCTTACCAAGATCTTGTATCTCAAACTTACTTTTAAGTGCCATCTTGATGTCATCTATATCTTCATTGCTATCACCACTTAAGATTATGTCATCAACATAGATCAAAAGCAAAGTGATGTCCCACCAGTAGCCTAAAATAGTCAATTTTGGCCTATATGTCCAAATAACATGATTTTGGTGTCATTTTGAAGGTCCTGAAGTTTGGGACTTCTTTAATATGAAATATATACTAAAATAAAAGTATCTAGGCCTCTTTCACATGTGTGAAAGATTAGATCCAAAACTATGTACAAAAATTGCCAATTTAGGCCTCAAACTAGCTAGGAAATGTTGACAATTTTCACACGACCTTTGTGGAAAAAAAATCTAGAAACTATAAGCATCAAAGTGTGAAATAATACGTCAGGTAGTTGGCTGTTTTTTTTTTTTTTTGGTCAAGGGTTTTTACAAAGAGAAATCAAGAAATTTCTCTGTAAGTAATAGTTTCTTGTGTTGTAAAGCACTGAGAAGAGGCGCCCTGCTATGAGAAATGTTAATTCCAGTGGTCGTGACTAGCCGTAGAGGGCAGAGGGAGCTGTAATGAGCTGAAGGAGGCGATTAAAAATCCTCCTTTAGGCCATCTTCATAAAAAGCAGACAGAGAGAAGAAGAGGGAGGTTGCGCAATACTCCGTGTGCTGATTCTTGCCTAGTCCACAATGTAAAGGTGTCTGTAGCTGCTCAATGGACTCTATTTGTGCCCTAGATTGATTACTATCATTGGATAATTGGACAATAGTCCAATTTTGGTTCTTGATAAGAGATGAATACTTTTTATCCATAGCTTATTTCCAGAGATTGGAATCAGACTGACTGAGTGCCTCTTCGACAGTCGTCGGCTCTTGAACAAGGTAAGATGCAGACTCATCGATGTACCTAATAGGTGGTTTGCTTTGTCTCATCGATCTTTTGGGTGATATTTGAAGTTGATAATCTTCATCATGATGTAGTTGATGAACTGTAACATCATCATCTTCGGATGCATTGTTGATAAGTTGTTTGTTGGGAGTAGACAAGCTTGGACCTTCAAAAGGAATAGTTGATTTTGGAACTAAAGAGTTCAATATCTTGGGAGAGTCTGATAGTTCGGCTATATGAGCTTTTCCCTTACCTTTGAGGTCAATAAACTGATCTTAGATGAAGATGACATCCCGACTAGTGAATATCTTTGACTCGACATGATCATACAACTTATAAGCTTGATCTGAAGTAGGTAGTTGATGAAAATCGATTTGATACTCTGGAAGTCGAGCTTTTTCTTGAGATCATGCGAAATTTGCGCATAAGCGATACATCCAAAAACTTGTAAGTTCGATAAAGAAGGTTTGGAGCTTTCAACTTCCATTTGGAGTCAGTTGTGTCATCTGCAGACTTCTCTTCTGTACCTATGACAACATCTGACAAATCATTGGCAATTAGCAAGGTCTTCATCTCAAATTTTCACAAGTAGTAATTGGATCCATTCACTTGTCTACGATAAGACCGACTTTACTTTGAGAATCCATGTGGAACTTTAGTCTGTCTATATGTCGATGACGTTAAGAGAGAGATACTGTGTTGCGCTACAATTGGAAATCAACTATTTGATACTGAAATTTGATACCACAAATTGAAGAATATGATACTATGAAAAGTATCAAAAGATATCGCTTTGATATTGCGAAAGATATCAAGTATTAGAGCCCTAGTATAACAGATCACTCCGATATCATAAAGGTATGCCCTGATATTATATATTAGAGCTCTGATACCATGTTGGAAAGACGTGATAGCAATAACGACAAGTCAAAGGCAGTGAATGACTTATCGAACGCAGCAGAATGGAGCTTGCTTTCCTAATGCATGACTATGCCTATCAATATTGAATAAGACATAATGACAGAAACACGTTCAATCTTCTAGTAACTAGCTTTGATATCGTCAACATTGTATATGATATTTATCAGCTACAAAACAATCATAGAGATGCATACATTATGATATAATACTAAACACAATAAAGGATAGACTGATTCAGCATGAAACAGATGATGATGGGCACATGACAGTTGCGGATGGAAACCACATACTCTAAGCTATTTCTGAGTAAAACTCTGTCTGAATTACGCTTCCGCTGATGAGTAGTAAGTGATAATAGAACTCTAAAAACTGAGCTAGAATGCTCAAGAGTGTTCAAGCAAGAAAGCTTGAGAGAGTTGCTATAATACTCTATGAATACTTTGAAAGAAATTGGAAATAATAGAAGTATGTTCAATTATTTATATTAAGCAAAATGCGACATGTCTAGTAGGACAACTAATTAAGTCGTAGATCGTAAATGGCCAATTGGCCATAGTGAGTTGGCATCCATCCAATTAGTACTTCCTAGAAATTTACTTGCTATAGGGCTAGGACAAGTTTTTAGCTTTAATTCAAATGAAACAATGAATTTTCTTTCACTCGATAAGATTTGTCGGATGATGTCAGATATGTCGGAGCCATATGTGAGCGATTCCCGAGTATTTTTGCAGACTGTGTAAAAACATGCATAAAACCGTAGAACTGGATAATACATGGATGAAGATTAAAAGATCGATTAGTGTGAGAGATTTCAACAAGTTTAGTCATATTTTGGTGAATTGTCAATATGAGGCCAAAACTAGATTTAGACTTAGAGATAAACTTTTTGAAGCTATATTAGTTTAAAATACATTCAATGAACACTTTTTGAAAGTGTAGGAAAGTTGGTAGTCGAGTTTGAGAGAAATTCAAATTTGAAGTTTGGGTATATTGAATCTAGACCCAAAAATAGTAGGGTTTACATTTTGGAGGGAAAGCCAAGTGGCCAAATAGGGTTTGGACCTGTTATAAAAGGATGTAACTCGTGGAGAGACACATCTTCTCTCCTCTCTCTCTCTCTCTCTCTCACACACACACACACACACACACACACACACACACACACACACACACATACACACATTTCATCATTATACATAGTTCTCTTTGGGTTCTACTACTCATTGGTGCACTCTCTTGATAATATCTTGCAATCTTGTGTGTAGAATGCTAATATTTTGTTATTTTTGGTTTCGCAGGTGTGAAATACAATAGGGCACTGTAATTGTACGGAAAGCAAACATATTTTATGTTTTGGTTCATGTTTGATCAGTATCTCTTAGAGTTTGCATCTCATTTTGTATGTAGATGCTGATTTTTCTATATTGGCAAGATTGTTGGTTTGCTGCTTTTTGTAACCAAAGATCAGGGACATGGATTGGATCTTGAATGATCTGAAATCCTTCACATGGTATCAGAGCTGTTGTGTTTCAGATTATGAAAGGATCAGCCATCTTAGCAAGGATCTACTCAAAGGTCAATTGAACAAAGTAGTAATACAAATGATCAATCTAATAGTTACAAGCTTTGCTACAGGAGCAAATGTTTCTTCATAATCTATGCATTTAGTTTGAAGAAACCCCTTAGCAATCAATCTAGCTTTGTACTTACTTATAGATCCATCTTGATTGTACTTTAATCTATACATCCACTTACATACAAGTGGCTTCTTCCCATATGGAAGGTGTACAAGATTCCAAGTTTGACATTTACTAGAAATGGCTGATGTTGGATGCATTAGGAGGGTCTCACTTGAGGCTACAAGGCTCTATATCAAGTTTTAGGCAATTGCATGTAGAATTTGAAATATTCAATTTGTTGTGATTTTGTCAAAACCCTAATTTTGATTGGATCTCTATTTTGTGAGGTTACTGAACTTCATTAGAGTGTGTTTCAATCTTAGGAAGTGGCAAGAGTCATTAGATTGACGATAGATCATAGGTTGATCAAGATTTCTACATTCTATGTGTTGATTTGCTAGATATAAGTGCTAGAAGAGAATTGAGAGGTTCCATATCTTTGTGATTTCTTTTTGGAAACATTTTTTGTATTTCAAAAGACTGATTTGTGCATTGGAACAGGTTAAAAGAGAAGGATCAAGTAATTGCAACATGGCTACATCAAGTGGATACATGTTGGAAGGCAATGATAGGCTTACCTCAAGCAACTATTCATTGTGGAAAGTGAGGATGAAATCACTTATTGAGACAAATGATGTTTTGGATATTGTTGTAGGTTTGGAGGAGAGGCCAAAAACACAACAAGAACAACTGAGGTATGACAGGAGGGCCAAAAGAGCTCTTAGACTACATATGATCAAGAAGAATGTTACCAATGAATTCTCAAGGAAGTTGGTAAGAGTACTTCATCAAAGGATGCTTGGTATTGATTAAGGTCCCAATAATTTTTGTTTTGAAAGTGAAGGCTTTGAATGATGAGTTATCTTGCATTGATGAGAGCATTAAGGAAGGAGACTTGTTCAGGTTATTCTTAATGGTTTGTTGTATGCTCATGCTAAGATTGTACAAAGTCTTGCCATTCAAAGGACTTTTCCAAGTTTGATTGATTTTCAAGAGGTCTTGATCAATGAAGAATATAGGCTTCAAGCAAGAGGTGGATCTTCATCAACATCTCAACTTGGAGAGGAGGCTATATTCATCAAGGGAAAATTCAAGGGAAAAGGCAAAAGTAAGTGGTCTAAAGGGCAAGATCAAGGGGATGCCTCTTCAAATGGCAAAAAGAAAGATAGGTCAAAGCTCAAGTGCTTCTATTGTGGCATCAAAGGACACTTTGCAAGTGAGTGCTACAAGAAGAAGAGAGATCAAGGAGACAAGCAAGGTAATCTTACTCATGATGAAGATGGTTTGGATGTTGAAAATTCAAATGATGATGCTTTTGTGATGTCTTCATGTATGCTTTCTAATGATGGAGATCTAGATCCATGGTGGATTGATAGTGCAGCAAGCTCACACATGACTTTTCAAAAAGAGTACTTCACTTCTTTGTTGGCATATGGAGTTGACAAGAAGGCGATCTACACGACCAATGATGGTGAGTGTGCAATCAAAGGGATTGACACCATTCCTATTTCTCTCTACAAATAGGAATGTTCATTTGAAGGATGTTTTGTTCATACCCTATGATAACCAAGAATCTACTTAGTGTGAGTTAGTTGCTAAGTAAAGGTTTCAAAGTTGAGTTTGATGGAGATGCTTGCATGATCAAAATGAAGGATATATTGATTGCAAAGGTAAAAGACAAGGGAAGTTGTTCAAAGTAGATGCTTGTGTCATTGCTAACCAACTTGGATTTGTGGTAAGTGAGCAAATACCTATTCAAGAGGTTTGGCATAAAAGGATGGGGCACCTCAACTTCAAGTCATTGGAGGTAATGGCTAAGAATCAAGTTGTGATTGGTCTTCCAAAATTCTTAAGTAGCATCAATCATGTTTGTGAGTCTTGTGCTTTGTCAAGTCACATAGACTACCTTATGCTAGATCTACATCTAGATCTACAAAGTTGTACATTCGGATATTCATGGAATTACTACAACTAGCAATAGTGGAGCTAAGATGTATGTAACTTTCATTGACAAATTTAGTAGATTTTGTTGGATCTAACTACTAAAGAGCAAAGATGATGTGTATGATGTCTTTGTTAAGTTCAAGAATGCAAGGGAGAACCAATTTTCCACAAGGATCAAGTGCTTAAGGAGTGACAATCATGGAGAGTACATATCTACCAAGTTTAAGGCTTTTTGTGATGAGCATGGGATCAAGAGGGGATATACAACACCAAGGACCCCACAAAAAAATGGTGTGGCTGAGAGGAAGAATAGGACTTTATGTGAGAGTGCCAAAGCCATGAGGTTAAGTGCTAACCTTGATAAGCCATTTTGGGATCAAGCTTTGTTGTGTGCTAATTTCTTGTGCAATAGGTGGCCGAGTGCTATTTTGGATGGAAGGACACCTTTTGAGATGCTATTCAAGAGGAGGCCGAGTGTCAACTTTCTTAAAACTTTTGGATGCACATGCTATGTCAACATAACTCTTGATGATAGGATCAAGGAGGATCCATCTTTAAGGAAATGTATATTTGTTGGATATAGTGAGGTGAGTAAAGCCTACAAGGTTTACATTCCTTCTACTAATAAGGTGATTATTGGTAGAGATGTCATTTTTGATGAGGGGGACATTCCAAAAGTATCTTCAAGTATATTGATGGTGATGTGGATGGATCTAACATTCTTGATGTTGATGCAAAGGATCCTACTTTAGATGGTGATGATGATGGACCTAAGTCAAAAGCCAAGGAGAACATCAAGGGAAAGACATATGCCTTCAAGGCTCACATATGATGAGAAAGGTAAGCAAGTGGAAGTGACTCATTTTGCATTTCTCACATATTTTGGTGGATCTTCTTGTGTAGATGATGCTATGCAAGTAGATGGTGCATGTCTACTTGTAGATTGAATGAGGAAGCAGAGGTGAAGACAGAGTTGAAAGATGTGTTGTTCTCAGTGAGACGGGAAGATGACAATTTGGAGCTAGTCAAGAGCATCAAAGGAGAGTGAATTGGAAAAGATGTTTTGGATATGTTTTTGCAGGTTATTGAAGAGTCAAGTAAGGTCAAAGGAGTAGCAAGAAAGTGTTTCTCAAGTTTACTTTACTTGTTCTATCTCATGTTTGAGCAATTTCATGTGGATGACTGCAAATTGTCAAGATATGGTAAAACTAGCTACATTGGTGAGCATCATTTTGATGTTGGAGTTGTACTAGCATTCTTGGCTGGTTTTCCTGATGGAAATGAAGCTATTCGAGGTTCATTATGTCACTCATTCATGGTCAAGTCATCAAGTGATGATGGCATCTTGAGGCAAGATGGAGATGGAGGCTCATTCGTGGAGTTTCATGGTGGATACATGGCAAGAAAGGACAAAGAGAGAGGATACAAGCAAGCAAATGGTTATCACTCACATTTATTTTTTGGTTGATGTAATTTTCCAGAGATTTCAAAGTTCATAGCGTGGAGGAATCATCTCATTTATATTCTATTTGGTTCTTCATGTTCTAGTTACATCTTGACATGTAAAATTGATGTAAGAAATAGTGAAGCATCCCACGTGGACACTATTCTCTATATCAATTATGGAAGCTAATTTAGAACCTTAGAAAGGAGGTCTATACTTAGGATGAAGATCGTTCTAAAGTTGGATCAAAGATAAATTTCCAAATACACAATTGAGGCCAATTTGCATATTAGACTTAGAGTTCGACTTTTCAAAGTTATATTAGTCTAATAGCATTTGGGTAAATACTTTTGGAAAGTGTGGGAAATACACGAGTTTTTGGTAAATTCAATTTGAGTAGTAGAGACATTGAATCTAGTCACAATAATAGTAGGGTTTTTCATTATGGAGGAAAACCAAAGTTTGAAATTAGGTTTGGACTTGCTATAAAAGGATGTAACTCGTGGAAAGATAAGAAACTCTCTCTCTCTCTCTCTCTCTCTCTCTGTCTCTCTCTCTCTCTCTCTCTCTCTCATTTCATTTCGTGCTTATACATGGTTTTCTTGGGTTCATTTATCCATTGGTGCACTATATTGGTGATATCTTGCAATCTTGTGTGTAGAATGCTTATTTTATGCTATTTTCAGATCCACACGTGTGAAATACAGTAGCTTATTATTTTTGTACGGACATAAACTTCATCATATCTTATGTTTGATGTTTGATCAGGTTCTTAGTGAGTTTGCATCTCTTTCATTAAGTAGATGTTGATTTTTCCACATTGGCAAGATTGGTAGAGTTGATCTAAAGTTCTAACCAAAGATCAGGTTATGGTTTTGGATCTTGATTGGGCCCAAGTTCTTCACAAGAATAGCTTGCATCTTAAGGATTCAGAAATAATATTGTAAGGAGTAGGCCACTCAGCACTCTGAAAATTTGGCAATGGTATCTCTTCAAGCTTACAAAAACTCTCATCTCTTTTTGGATATTCATAAAATGATATACCACTATCTGCAAGATCCTTCAGCTCATTTGGAGGACTTATCGCTCAATGTACCCTTGGACCCTAAAAGAGTACTCTGAATCAAAGATAAACAACTGAGAAATTGTTCTATCTCTGAGTGCTTGATTAGGTTGGTTGGTCATATTGAGGATAATGATTCATGGGAAAGAGTTAAAAGCATACAAATCGGGTCTTCCCCAGTGTATGTGGTTATTAGTTATGCCTTGTCATTCCGAGCTTGGCTAATAAAGTAATTAATAATCATATGAGGACCCATACCTATAATTGGACATAGGAGCACTTGCATGGTGTTTGACTGCCGTAATGCAAGCATAGGAGGTCAATTGCTATTCCAGGTTGCATGGGGGCCTAAGAGGAATATTCTCTCCTCATGGGAGAGAATATATACTAGTGGAAACTCGCCCATCTACCTATTGGATTTTCTGATCCTTGTAGCTAGGAGCCCCTCCTCTCTTGAATTCTTCACCATCGCATGGGGGTGAAGTGGTTAGGGTATTGACTAGCCATTTCTTGTTGGTTGGGTGGTTTTGCTCCACAGGTGTCCTTTTGGTTACATGCAATAGGATATAGTCGAATCTTCACTAGGCGATCCTTACACAAGGAGTGAGAATTGATTGAGATGGATAATCTGAGGTATATATGCCTTCAAGATATATTTTAACTTCACTACACTAGTTGTGGGAGATTACACACTGATTCTTTGAAGTTTTGCTTGATGGTGCCCTCCATGAAAGCAAATTTGGGTGGATCTAAGCCTATGAATGCTTGCTAGACCTAATTGAAGCTTCTAGTGATCTCTAAGAAGGTAAAAGTATTCAAAAAAGTGATTTTTCAATTTAATTAGGCAATTTACATAAAAAGATCAATTTTTTCATAAATCACTACATGTGCTAAGAAATCTCTTGTAATGACAATGTCAAAGAAATTTCAGCTCAATTAAAAACTCTACTTCACATCTCTCAATAATGAAGAGGTGAAATAACACAAGGTATTTCTACTCCTCAAACCTACCTAACACTTCCTATTGAAGTCACTCTCCATAACAATCTCTCAAAAAGTGTTGTCAAGCAAAATGAGGAACCCTCTATTCATAACCAATAAAGTCTACCTCACATCTCTCGATCTCAGACCATCATCTTTGAATGAAAATAATTTTCAACTATTTATCAAAATTGGACTTGGATTGCCATGCTTGCTTGATGCCAAAAGAGGGTACCCCAAAATCATTTTGAAGACTTTTTTGCCCTTGCCCGATGTGATCTGGTCACCCTCCTTTTATTTCCAAATAATCTCATCAATGCATGGTCACTTCGATGAAAAGTGCCCTTCAATTTTCATTTAGAAGTGCAGAATGGTAAGGTACCTTGGTCAATGGCTTTAAGGTGGTGTACTTCTTTTCTACTTTTTGTGTAACAAGAATGGGAAGACTTTATTTTTTTTCTTCATTCTTCATTCTAAAATGACATAGTGGCACTTGTAATGAGTCAAACACTTTTAGTGTCTTTTCCAATTTTTTGAAAGCAATACTCTATTTTTAAAGGCTCCGCCCTTAATTTTTAAGATAATTATGAGAATGGTCCTTTTTTAATGGGGTAATTGGTTTTTTCCCTGGTCATTATTTTTTGGTGATTTGCATAGAAATTGCCAACACTTGGTTGACATCAATTCATTTGAATTTTTCCAGTCTCGCAGGTGTTCGAAAAACAGATGCCCTACAAAAATCTCAGATATCTCAATATATTATAAAAACTCGAGGTTTGCATGGATGTAATATTGTTCACAAATTTTCTGAATCTGTGAACACGGTTCTCGTGTTTTCTTTATTTCTTTTTTAGTTACTGTTCTTTATGGTTCTTCTTCTTATTAGAACAGCTACAAAGCAAAGGCGTTACTCAGATTTCAACAAGTATTTCCCAGCCTGTCAGTGGGAGACTCAATTATCCATTAGCCATATGAGCACGGATTGAAGGACTCCTTCAATTCGATCCATCAGTAATTCTTACAGATGTGTGCCCTGAGCTGATCCAAAATCTGAGCGAGATAGAGCAGGGACATATTTTCACTATTGTCCAAAATCAAGAGATCTAATTACAGAAGGATTTTACTGTCGTGCCTTAGGTTTGCCTATGGACGGCAGTATGCCTGTCACTAAGTCCGACTTCATCAATGGGAGCGGAGCTTTTTAGGAGGAAGCTTATTTCAAGAAAAGGGGATATAAGCTCTCTTATATCAAAGACCCCAATCTCAAGAGCTTTGTGTAGTTTGCTCTTGGTTCCATATTCTTACCGGAGCAAGAGTATACCATTTCCAATACGAATATGGGATACCTGCTGAGAGCCTTGAACGGAGAACCCATTGCCTTCGGACAGATTGCTTTTAAGCAATTCTGTAAATTAGTAAAGAGTAATCAGTTTTTCAAGTTTGGATTCTAGTTTGGTATTCTATGTATGCATGTCGATGTGCTAACTATGCAGGAAGATATCAGAACTGCACCGGTGCTGCCAGAATTAAACCCTTTCAATTGAGGGTGATTCACAAATGAGAGCATCAAAAGCGACCACCACAGAGATTGCATCATCATCAAGCCAACACCAAGGAAACTCGGTGAGGATGTCCTCTCCGTCATCACAATATAAGCCGCTTTCCAATGCAAAAAGGAGCCGAGAAGCTAAAGAAGAAGAAGAAATAGAAATTGTTGCTGAGTAAGAGCAGATTCAAGAAGATATTCAGCAAGAAGAAGAACAAATTTTTTATATTCAGCAGAAAAGTGAAAGTGATGTCGAGGCACCAGTACTTAATGAAGAATTATATTTTGAAGACCTTTCGAACATTGCTGTCAGAGACATAGACATCCATTCAACATTTTGTCAGCCTAGAGAAAGTCTCGAGAAAGCTCGGATCAAAATATGATTCCATTCGAGCATACCTAATCCGGAAGAATAAAGAGCTGGAAGAGATCAAGGCTGAGCTGACACACAAAAATGAAAAACTTGAAGCAGCTCAATTGGAGCTATCAGAGAAGAATATAGCCTTGGAAGAAGCCCAAGGCAGGTTCGATGCTACCTTGGAAGCACTTGAGGTAATGCAAGAGCAATCCAACAATTCTGAAAACAAAAATACATTACTCAAGCAACAAATTTGGACCCTGAAAGCTTCCCTACAGGAAGAAAGACATGCTCGGACTACTTTGAAAAGTGCAAACAAGGAGCTGAGCGACAAACTCAATGATGCAATTGCAAACAAGGAGAGTGCCAAAGCAATTCAAAAACAGTTGCAGGACTCTATTTCTCAATTGTAGAGTTCTGTAGACATGTTAGGTCAAGGCAATAAGATTTATAAGAGACAGGCTGAGGAGGCAGTTTTATGGTGAATAAGCGCCGAAGTAGCACTCAGAGCCTACGTATCTCATGGCAGATACAAGATTGATCCCGTAGCTTGAAAAGGTATTCAAAGAAGAATTATTCAGACCTTCCAGCTACAATACTTTCAACCACAAATGGCTGGTTACAAAAAATTAAACGAAGAACTAGAAGAGGTAAAATTCAGTTCAAGCCAAATCCAGGTTTCTGACAAAGACCTGGTTCAACAGCAAGATCATGCAATTCAGACCGATGTGCTAGTTGCATCTACAGCAGAAAAAGCCATCCAAACAGATCCAGTCTTCAGGCAGCTGCTAAGAGATCAATTTGTTCAGACTGAAGCCGAGGAGACAAAACTAGTAGTTGCCAAAGTTGTACCAGTTGTGCCACAACTTGCAGCACTACCACTTGCAGTTAGGCCACCGGAAAGCAATATTACATCCCGAGGGAACTAAGAAATGAAAGAACAAGGTAGTGTATTCACTGCTAAGGACAGAATTTCAGACATTCCAATAGGAACTAACCTTTTTTCTTCCACCTTTTTATAGTCCAGAATTTCAGTGGAGAATGGATTACCTTCTTTTACCAAAACTTTTTGGTTATACTAAAGAACAATGGAAAAGCCCTTGGACTTTTTCTAACCTAAACACTTTTTGGGCCAAACTAACAGTGCACCAAAAAGGTATGCTTGCTCTTGCCATTAGTCAGAATAAGTTGAATGTGCAAACTAACTATATCTATGTTGTTACAGGATCTTTGTATATATATATCCTAAAGTATCTAAAAACATTTGAAATTGAATATTTTTCCTGCTCTGGATGAGTATCGAAATAAGCTAGACTCAATTAACATTTTTGATGTTAAAGAAGTTGTCCCTAGCCCTAATCCAATTCCTTCCAGATTCTCCAGTCAAATGTTATTCCCTTATCTGCGGGAAATCTGCACAGATTGGGAAGCTAACTATTCTCATTATTTGGAGGAAGTTAAAACAAATAATATACTTTGCTCCACTAATCCAATAACTAGACCATACCATACTTACAATTATGTAAATATTGGTTCTCTCATTTTCTATGCACTTCTATCCATCCAACAATTGTACATTAAAGAGAAATTCCCAGAATATACATATGCAGCTCTCTCACTAATTGTCCCTTCTGCTGAGATGTCTGAAATATTGTCTGAGGATAGTTGGTACATTCATCTTGTAAATAATACATTGATCGACAACCCTCTTGCACCATTGGGCAATCGCGGAATGGGAGGTTATCTGAATTTATCTTTTTAGATAGATTACAACCAGAAGAACAACTACATCCTTGCTACAAAAGGGATGAACCTAGAGCAAGTTAATGAAGAAAATGAAGCGCGAGTAAAATCCATTTTCCATAGAAAGCCAACTAGCAAGATGCAACTAAAGCGAATGTAAGAAATTTGTCTGCGAGCTGCTGCACAACTGAGGAAGGGGATATGTGGAGCCTCATGATCCCACATTATCCAAAGTCATTGTTTTATATTGTAAAACTTTTCAATTTTTATACATGTAAATGTGCTATACTGCCTAAATTCATGTGAAGGCCTATTTGCACTTTGTAAATTCACTTTTAAGTTAGAACTCATGACGTTTTGTGTGACGTTCTAAAGAGACGCATTAGCGGATCTCAACCAACATCTTAACGGTTGGTAAACGACATTGAGGCCGGTGATCATTTCTATAAGGTCGACACTTCATGCCATTGTGCATACGCATACGCACAGATCTGAGTATCAATAGAGAGAGAAGAGAGCCAGTTTCTATAAGCTTCAGCGTTCTTTTTTGCTACCATCTCTTACAACACTACTTTTTATCAATTGAGCGAATACACTCTGAATGATCTGTAACTGTATGTGGTACTTCTCTGTCTACATCACACATATTTCTCATTTCTACTGAATTTCATTTACTCTAACGTGGATTTTCAGGTATCACCAGAGCGACAATTCTAACTAATGTGTGCAGGGAATTAGCCGAAGCTGTTAAGCATAACCAGAAGAAAAACTTCTTTCAATTCTGAATGAGCTATGTGTTCAGAGAATGAACTTGTTTGATGCTCTGTTCTATTTGCTTCCTGTGATAAGAACTATTTCTCTATATTCAATTAAGAGGGATCATTAGCCAATACGATTCTGTATGATGAATCTATTTGCTAGTTGTTGTCTGATCTGATTGCTTATTGTTATCCGAAGAGCCTGAAAGTTAAAGTAATCTTTATAATCACAGACCTTGACCACATTGTTTCACTATTGGTGTTTTTGGATGCCAATTTTCCCAAATATCTTTGGATAACCAAATCTGTCACTGTAGTATTCATTGTGAATATTACACATCACATTCCATTTTCCTTCTTACATACACTTATCATACAAAAGAAGAGATTATCCTCTCTCTTGGGGAATGATCAAACCTTTTATACTACTTAATTCATTGATTTTGTGAAATTCTATAACGACTAGACCACCACATATCTAGAAGAAGAAATTTATATGGAACAACCTCTTGGGTTCATCCAAGACAAGACCAAAGTTTGCTTGCTTTTCAAAAGTCTCTATGGACTAAAGCAAGCACCAAGATCATGGTATTCTCAACTTAACACTTTTCTTATGTCACTATGATTCAATCTTAGTAACTATGATCCTTCCTTGCATGTCAAGTTCTATGATAGTGATATTGTCATTCTTCTAATTTGTGTTGATGGTATTATCCTAACAGGAAGTTGTATCAATTTAGTTGAAGAAACCGAAATTGCACTTGGAAGAGAATTCAAGATGCAAGATCTTGGAAAAAATCATTATGACTTCCATAATGAGAAAGCTTTTGTTTGTCAATCCAAGTATGCTCTTTCAATGTTGAAAAAGTTTAATATGCTAGATTGTAAGAGTATTGATACTCCTATGGAGCAAATTGTAAAAGACCCTAACAAAGGTGATGAAAGATCCTTCATGGACATCACTCTTTTTAGGAGTCTTATAGGCTCCTTAATTTTGATCTACCATTGATCATGTGTGACAATATTTCAACACAAGCCCTTGCCAACAATCCAATATTTCATGCAGGGGGTTCTTCATGATGATACAACTGAGTATTAATATCTCCTCATGGATTATTCGCTGGCTGCACAAGTGAAGAATGGACTTTGGCTGCAGCTTTAGAGGCTTCAAGCTCTTCTTCTTCTTGTAAATGTTTAATCTATTGTCTCATATCCTGATATCTCCTCTTTTTTGCATGGAGATTTGGATATTCTCCAAATGTTGTTGGTATGTCAGTTGATGTATAGAATTAGCAAGTATTGGATCTGCTATAACCCACCGAACTCACTGATGAACCTTAATAGTAAGTTAGACTGACAATGACTTTGGCGAAGGTTTCTAGCGAAGGTTCTTTCTGGAAACTAAAAATTTTGTAAAAAGATGTTAAACTCTTCTCAAAAATTTAACCATTCTTTGATGAACAGTCACTTTGACCTTCTATAATTTTTAGAATTAACATTCGTCGACCTAACAATAGTAGATCTGAATCACACCTATGCACAATGAATCGGACGAACATTCTTTTTTTGTATTTTTTTAGAGTTTTGGGTGTTTTCTAGTATTTTCTGATGGTTTTTCTGATGTTTCTGAAAATCTGCTGGGAAGGAATATTTGCCCTTCAAATTGAAGGTTCTGTGATTAAAATCAAAGGTGCCTACAACTCGGCGAACGTTTCTTAAAAGAGACTAAAAAGTTATCAACTCTCATTTTGACCAAAATCCGACAAATTTGACCAATTTTTGTTGTTTTTTTTTATTTCTCAGAGCTAGATGGATCTTAAGAATGGTGATATGAATAGCTATCCATGTTCAACAATCAAACTAGATTTCAAACAAGTGTGTTTATTTCCTAGTCTATCCTTAACCTGTTAGAAAAAATCGAACTGTTGGAAGAGTCGTTGAAAAAATTCGAGTCTTTGGAAAAATTCGACCCTTTGAAGAAATTTGATACACTCCCAAATAAAAAGAAAAATTTGAAATATATAAAAATGAAACAGCTACTTAGTGTGAATGTGAAGCATGAGCAGCATAACTGTAAAGTGAAGCTCCAAGCATAAGAACTGTGGCCACATTACGTGAGGCAGTAATGCCTGCCATATATACTTACTGGGAAAGCCTCCCGAAATGGGTCTTTGCTTGCGCTCTTTAGGCAATCCAAAAGCTCATTTAGCTTGGGAAGCTGCTGCACAAGCTTTGCATTACTTTGCACTGCTCCAAGTAATGCAGGATTCTCAGGATCTGAATGTGCCTGCATCGATTCCCTGCATCACAGATCATGATGGAGGGTGAGGGAGTGGTGGAGGGTGGGGAGCGATGGAGGGTGGGGGAGCGATGGAGGAAAGGAGGAGGGTGAGGGAGCGATGGAGGGCAGGGGGAGTGATGGAGAGAAGGAGGGTGGAGGGTGAAGGAGCGGTGGAGGGTGGCGGAAAAGGCTTCAACAGAAACGTCAAACACAATCTTTGAATGGTTATTCTACAGTTTCTAAGCTATTCCTTTGACTCTAGAGCGAGAATAACAACAAAAAAACGAACTATTCTACTGTCTTTGCTTATTTATGGCTTATCTCCACCACCATAAAGTATACTATCACCGGACAGACAATTTGAGTTGCCCAATAGGCTCGTTGTTAGACAGCCTTCTATAAGGGAAGCTCCTTAGATCCTGCTTACAAATCACAAACACAATGATAACACACTATGGAGAAATCACCCAACCAAGTAGAAGCATCCAATCAAACTCTAGAAGCCTCACCCCCAAGCCAGGGAACAAGAAGCATGAATGTAGAGTGAGAGTCTGGCAATGAATCCACAACCATAATGAGGAGTAGGGTGAGTTTCGACCCAATATATAGAGCCAAAAGCATCTTGGGCACATAGCCATGCATAGCCCTAAGTTCCCTATACATAGATTCACCTAGAATAGAGTCCTAAGCATGGACCAACTATTCATAGAATTGCTATTGATAACTCTACACATGCATACACTGTCTCATACCTTGTCTAAACTCCATTTAGTATGTTTTGGGCCTCACAAGGATGTTAGCTACTTTCGGGTCACGTCCAGTATGACGTGGCATAACTAACAAGTTGTTTCACTGGAGTACAGTGCATCCAAGACTAGGAGGATACTGTATCCTATGTACTGGTCATGGACATAACATTCTTCCCTCCTTAAACTGTTTCTATCCTTAGAAACTAAAATTCGAAAAATTCTTCTTTATGCTATCAACTCTCTCCCAAAAATCATCATTCTCAGTATGTCCCTTCCATCGAATTAAGCACTCAGAGATAGAACGATTTCTCAATTGTTTATCTCTGGTTCTGAGCACTTTCTCAGGTTCCAAAGGTACACTAAGCAACAAATCTTCCAAATGGAATAAATCTTCATCAATCCAATTGTATCACCACCATGTAAACTTAGTTTCAAACGACTTACATGAAACAATGGGTGTGCAGTCGATTTTCCTTGAAAATCAAGTTCATACGCCAAAGAACCAATTCTACGTACAATCCTGAAAGGTCCACAATAACGGGTAGACAACTTATAATGCTTCCCTGTACGTAACATCTTAGAATCTTTTGGAATACTAAGATATACCCAGTCATCAACTTTAAAATCTCTTGGAGATCTCTTAAGATCGGTATAGTGTTTAGCTCTATCTTGAGCACTTCGGATACTATCCTTAGCCACTTGCAACATTTCTTGCATATTATGCAAAAAATCAGCAACCTTCTGGATTTTAACAGACTTCATCTCAACATTTACTGGAGATCTAGGTTGAAATTTGTACATAAGCATAAAAGGGCTGTAACCTGTAACAGAATGTTTCCTACTATTATATGCAAACTCAACCAGTGGGAGATAATCTTCCCAACGAGATTGCTTGTGAGAAACATACGTCCTCAAAATATCTTCCACAGTTTGATTAGTCCTTTCTGTCTGGCCATCCAATTCAGGATGATCGAACGAACTTAAACTAAAGAAAGTTTCCAGTTTATGGAATACTGCTGACCAAAAGTGACTTGTGAATTTAGGATCTCTATCACTAACAATGTCACTTGACAGACCATACAATCGAAATAATCTTTCAACAAAGATCTGGGCTAAATCAGAAGCCTTTATAGTTGACTTGAGTGGTATGAATGCAGCTAACTTAGTTAACCGATCCATTACAATCCAAATAGAATCATTTTGTCATTGGGTCTTTGGAAGTCTAACTACAAAATCCATAGATATGCTTTCTCATTTCTTATCTGGGATATCTAACGGATGCAACAAACCACCAGCCTTATGGCGTTCAGCCTTTGCTAGTTGACAAGGTTTGCATTTAACAACATATGACTCAACATATGGCTTGAGATTTGGCCTATGGCTTTGAAATGCTTGACATAGAGGGAGAAATGGGTTGGGAGTTGCTTCAGACAATGATACAGTATGAAGGAAGGCAGCGAATAAGTGCAAACAATGCTTTAGCTCATCCATATTTTGTCAAGGCTGGTATGTTCAGAAGATCCTCTATGCAGCGTTTGTGCTTGCAGCTTCTTTGAGTCAGCCAGCAAGATCGAACTCAAGTTTTTCAATGGGTGTTCGGACTTTTAGCGAGGTCTGGTATTCAAATGGCATTATGATCATGGAAAGATTCATTGCCTTCCTTCATCTTCATCCATCGACGATCGTTCTTTCTTTTTTCAACGATGCGGGCAGATAGTGTACTGAAAGATCGCAATTGCAAGTCAACAATTGTAGGATATTGAATAGTTTGAAGGCTTGAAGAAAGAGATCCAGAAAGACCTATAGAATTGAAGTAACCAAAAGAGACTTACGACCAGACGACCCACCTCGTTACCTGTTCACCAAAAAAACTAGAGAAGTTTGCTGTAGACATCGCTTCATGATATTCATATACATAAATATGGAAGTTTCATACAACCATAGCATTTCACATTGTGTTTACCCTTCAAAGGCATCGGATGATGAAAGCACGACATGTACAATAGCGCTATTTTCCTCCACTCGGTTTGATCCAATATTCCTCCACTCGGTTTGATCCAATATACACAACAGGAAATGATATTAAATAAATGGAATACCATTCTGGCAGTAAGCGTGATGTTTGTTATATTGCCAAAAAAGAGATCCCTGCATGCCCGTTGTTGCCACACCCCTTCCTCGTGAGAGAGAGAGAGAGAGAGAGAGAGAGAGAGAGAGAGAGAGAGAGAGAGAGAGAGAGAGAGAGAGAGAGAGAGAGAGAGAGAGAGAGAGAGAGAGAGAGAGAGAGAGAGAGAGAGAGAGAGAGAGAGAGAGAGAGAGAGAGAGAGAGAGAGAGAGAGAGAGAGAGAGAGAGAGAGAGAGAGAGAGCGGGGGGGGGGGGGGGGGGGGGGGGGGGGGAAGGGGGAGGATTCTGCACTATGGAGGATGGAGGACGGGGTGCACCATCGATGGAGGGCAGGGTGCACCATCGATGGAGGGAGGATGGAGGGCGATGGGGGAAAAAAATTTTGAAATAAGTTTTTCTTAAAACTGAAAGAATGCCCATTCATATTTGAAGGGTGCATGATTTAAATTCCCTTCATTTGAAGGGAAAAAGACATACGATGGGCATTTTGCCCTTCAATCTGCAACACTAACTTAGTGGCCAATATGCATGAATGCATGGGGAGGAGGGCCATGCATCCTCCTCCCCATCATCGGCATGCGTGCTCTTTTTTTAAAGTTTTAGTTCAAAAAGGTGTATGCATGAGTGAGGGGAGGAGGATGCATGGGGTCTCTCACCCATGCTCAAAAGTGTATGTAAGTTTAAAAAATATAAATATATATATATATATATATAAAGTAATACAATTCCGTGAAAATACGTACAGAACGGGTTTTTTACCTCATTCCATATCGTACTGTGAAAATTTTTCACAGAACCGTACGAAACGTTTTCCCAAATGTTGCCCTTTCAGAACTGATGTCCGGCCCCTTGTACAGTTCAAAACTACAAAAAAAAAATTGTCTAGGGCCTCAAAAAGCATGCTTTTTTTTTAGATTAGGGCATGACTTTTGAGGTCCTAGACAAATGTTTTTGCAAT
The DNA here is from genome assembly GCA_029204225.1 of Diphasiastrum complanatum. NCBI lineage: Eukaryota > Viridiplantae > Streptophyta > Lycopodiopsida > Lycopodiales > Lycopodiaceae > Diphasiastrum > Diphasiastrum complanatum. The sequence goes on along the minus strand of CM055096.1, from coordinate 18,075,652 downwards.
TTTGAGCTATACAAGGGGTATCAACTCTAAAAGGACAACATTTTGGTAAACCCATAGAAAATCCAGAAAACTCACAAAACGTGTATTTATTGTTTCTTATATATATATAGATAGATAGATATATAGGTCCTTTTTATTTTATTTTTAATTAATTATTTAATACCATGTGACACATTGAACTTCTATATTAAACATAGTTTCCTTTAGCAAGGATATGTCAAACATAGCTTTATCCGCAAAGCTATGCCAAGCATAGTCTCTTTTTCACAGTAACTGTTGTCAACAATCCTATGTTTGGCATAGAAGGTTGTTGACAAAATCATGATCAAAATTAGAAAAAATTAGAAATAGAAATTTTTTAAAAGATAATTTGAAAAATAGTAATTTAAAAACTCCAATTTAGAAAGAAATACATATAATATATGTTTTAAAATAGATTTGTTAAATATCTTTCATCGAATAAAAGCAAATTTCTACAAAGACATTTTTTTTAAAATTTATTATCCGACTATAAATTTCAGCATACATTTAATGGCGTGATTGTTTTTAAAACTAGCAAACCACCAATGTAAGAAAAAAAGAAAGAATTCTCCACTATTTTTTGTTTCAAAAAAATTTATATAGCCTACAAAAAAATTTCCTTTCTAACTAATATATTGTTTTATGAAATGACCTAATAACTTAATATCTTGTTAAAACTTTTAACAACATCAAGCAAATGCATTCATTAATTTATAAATATAAAATATCAATAACTATTGTTTGAATAAATAATTAAGAATTTATTTGAAAACGATGCAAAATTATCAAAACCTTATAGTATAAATATCTGTGAATATCTTTCTATAGCGAATGTAGAAAATTGTATTAATAGCAAGAATGACTCACCTACACAAAAAAGTGAAAATTTCCTTGTATCCAAGAGCATTTTTTTTTTTTTCATTGTCAACAACAGAGTCTCCTTTCCAATTGATAATCTACATATAAATGGAGTTCTAATACTGCTGCGTCATTATTGAAATATGATATTCAAGGGTTGGCTCAATTGGTTAGCTTGGCATCCAAAGTTCCTTTGGTCCCAAGATCAAGCCCCCTTAAAACCAAGATGCATTATTGAAATATGACCCAACGGGGTTGGCTCAGTTGGTTGGCTTGGCATCCAAAGTTTCTTTGGTCCCAGGTTTGAGCCTCCTCTTGGAAACCAAGAAGCATTATTGAAATATGACCGAAGGGAGTTGGCTCAATTGGTTAACGCTTGACATCCAAAGTTTCTTTGGTCTCAAGTTCGAGCCTTCCATTGGAAACCAAGAAGCATTATTGAAATATGACCCAATGAGGTTGGCTCAGTTGGTTAGCTTGACATCCAAAGTTACTTTGTTCCAAATTCGAGCCTCTCCTTGGAAACCAATTGAAGTTGAACAAAATTGCACTTATAAAATGTCACATATCCTATTTGCATGTAGATTGTCCTTATCAAGATAGTACACATTTAAGTTTCTCTATGCTTATGTAGGATTGAATTGTGGCTTTGACATGCACATCTTTTTCTTTTGTGATGCTTTACTAAAAGTTGAGGTCTCACTCCTAGGTGAGTTTGAACATTAAAATGAGTTTGTTTAATTTTTTGATTATTTTAAATTGAAGTCTTTATTTATTTGTTTATTTTCAACTATTTGAATGCCTTGCGTAATGCAAAGCTTCTCGTGATAACGACCATAATTTATGCACAAGCTTGTTAGTGGAAACTTACGTACAATGACTCCGTATAAGATTGCGTGTTATATTCATGTTTTGAATAAGTGTGGAAACTTGCATAAATTACCACCCTAGAATTTATGTAGTGTTACAATCATGTTCTTGGAATTGAGATTGAATCTCACTTGCAACTTCACTTCCTCATATTCTACCAAATAATGAAAATGTGATAAATCTAAGAGCCAAATAATTAGATGAGCTTGAATTTTCTTTGCAAAGAGTTGGAATGAGATTTTGAGTGGATGCATCAAGATTCAAAGAGAGGAATGATACTTTGAAAGAACATTCCATTTTAGGGGAAGCCAATATTAATCAATAATGCAACCAAAACATGGTCTCAATGCTTTGCCAAAAAATGGATTCCCATAATCAGATAACACTGACTGAACCAAGAGTCCGAGAGAATCTAGTGCTTAATTAGAGATGCCTCAAAATCCGCTGCTAAAATTGGCAACCGCCTACAGGCATCCATGCCCACCTACTTGTTTGAAGACGAGATGGCACCAGTCTCCTGATTATTGGCCTCCAGTCTTGCCACATGACTAACAGCCATCTGTCCTTTAACGCGAAGTCTATCATGCCCCTGAGAGAGATAGAGAGGGTGGCAGTAGGATTTTGTGGGTGATGGGTTTGTAGCTAAAGGTAAGAAAAACAATTCTTCTTACAGTTGATGGTTTTGGCTAAGCGATGGCAAAGGAAGGATCAAACGCGGGAGTAGTTGCGATATTTCAAGGATATGGCTTCGGTAAGAAAGCTGCAGTTGCGCTTGCAATTGTGGCTGCACTGCCGGTGGCTTTGCCGAGCTTGTGCCTTCTCTCGTTTGTGGGGATGTGGTTGGCTGTTCCTGTTGGGCTGCTGACAGTAGGATTTCTCATCTTGAGGAGAATCTTTGTGAAAAATCGCTATGGTGCAGCGGGTGTGAAGGAAAATATTTTCCTATGTGATGCAAGGGCAGCTTCGGAAATAATGATGCGGGCCATAGACGAGGAAGCTCGAGTGCATGGAAGAAACGGCCTGAGAATCGACCCTCCAGGAGAAAGACTGGGACATGCGGCGCAAACACCTGTAGCGACCATTGGCAAAGGTAAAGATAAAGTTGAACAGATTGATGGAGGTAAAGGAGCTGTAGATAGAATAGATATTCATTCTCCAGGTGTGCGTGACGTGCTCTTTGGGTCCGGTAGCAACCACAACGGAGCTTCTTTCGAACTCTCAATTGCTTCTCCGTCCTCCAAGCCGCCCCCGCTCAAGGTAATACTCCAAGCTGAAGATGATTCTCATACCTCTTTGCAAAATAAGCTGTATGCACAGCAACCCTGCTCTGCACAAAAAGATGTGAGCCCATTCTCAGTGGGTAGTTCAGAATCGGCATCTTTGATTCCTGTGTCAGAGGCAGTGAAGGAACCCAGAACAGCAAAGCATCTTGAGTCTGCAAGTGAAGAAGAGGCTGCGCACGGTGCTAATGGTGAGCAATCGACTACATTTCCTCATGCAGGAATCGATGAGTCGTATCTTGGAGTTGACACAGTAGTGAAGTGCTCCAATCCAATTCAGTTAGGAACATCTCTAGCAGATAGCTCAGGCATCCATACGAACGGCAAGATTGCAGAACCGGCTTCCAAACCCGCCTCTCATGCAAAGGGAATCAACGATCATACACGCAAGAAGAAACCCAAGCACCACAAGGGGCGCAGACACGATCACGCGTGAAGCGTCAATACAAAGCGGACATCCTAGCTATGCTTTTGGCTTTGCCCAAAAGAGTATGCAGTTGATGAGATTTGTAACGTTTTTCAGCATGTTATTCAAGATATCAACATTTTTGAATGATGAACACTAGAAAAGAAGCATTGTGTGCAGGCCAATGCTGACTGACATTTAAAAGCCATAAACTGGTTCTGAGTAAAATTATGTTTTGTTACTCCAGTTTAGACTCTAGAGATGTTTTGCAAGGTTTAAAACCAAGTGATAAAGTTGGCTACAACTAGTCACCAGGAGAATAGGTTAATCGAACTGTTGGCTATAACAAGCAGTATCCATAAGCATTGCAGCATACAGGAATCTAATCAGATCAGACTAGGGCCTTTGAGTTTTGACAAGTTTCGAGTCGGATCCAAAGAAATTCGAGTTATAAATGAGTTTTGGTATTCCGAAATGGAGGATTACTTCTGGACATGGAATATTCTATCTTACACAGAAGGCATGTCAAGTAGAATCAAGTAACATTCAACATTGTACAAGGAGGTTTAATGGAGATACATATATAGAACTGAAAGTACATACGGGTAGAAATCGTTGGCATAATTTGCTTAGGTTAATCAGAAAATTTAAGACGAACAATCTGGGTTTATATTTGAGTGAAGGAATCTTCGACCACGTGCCTCAACGCTTCTTCCAGCATCTCATGTTGTAATGATTCTTTGTGTACTTATTTTGAGCAAGTACAATTCTGAGCTCTTTTTTATTCATCTAGTTAATCTCATTTTTACTTTTTTAATGAAGAAAAGCCGGGATGAGCCTCATAGAACAGAAACAGAGAAGAACAGAAACAGAATCTGTGCAACTCCCCTTCTTTTTGAAATGTTTTTTACATGCACCTTCTAGCATTTGGAAGGTGCATGTAAAAAAAAAATTTAAAAATTACACGCACCTTCCATGCGCATGTAAAAAAAATTATGGAAAAAATTTATTAAAAAAAAAACAAAAAATTGAAATTACGGGAAGGTCACCTCGTCGGGGGCAGAATGTCACTTCCTCGGGGGCATTCTGCCCGAGGAAGGGCTGCTGCCCTCGGGCTACCACCCTCGGGTGGATGCCCTTCCTGGCAGAGTGTCCTCGGTTCCAGGGTAGCCTTCTGTGGTTTGTGTGTACCTTATGGTGGTGATAGTGGTATATATGGGACATTGCCATCATTGATGGTTATAGCTTTGAACCTAGGTTAATGGCTCCAAGGCATAGAGGGTGAGCTTTGATTATGGCAAGGTGGCTCGTTAGTGTCTAGCTTCTTGTGATGATGTGTATTTATTTGACTCGACCAATCGTTGGGGTTATAATACAAAATGGTTGTTGCCTAGAAATCTAATTGAGGTGGGGTTATCTAAATTCCATAGTCCTTGAAATCTCAAGCCCATATTTGAAAATGACTGAAAAGCTTGATGGTCATGTTGTCAAAGTGGAGATTGTAGGATGAAATAAAGTAGTCGAGTGGACTTGTAACTAAAAGATAACTATTCACAATTAGTAGCATGAATGGACTTGTAAGTGGGAGAGAACTACACTAAAGTTATTTTGGTAATTATTAGCACGAGGTGTCATTTGATCAAAAGAGTGATTGCCATCATTTGTGCAATTGATCCTCGATGCTTGGAATGATGTTTGGCCAAGGATGTGATTATCCAAACTAGGTGATGCAACTCCAAAGTGGGATGGCCTATGGTTGGATGTTAGACACCAAGGCCTTAGGGGGAGCCCGGATTGTCTTCTATGTTAGAGTGATGATTAAGACCGCATAGACTTTAGTGGATTCAATGTGTATTTTTATCATAGATTTATGTGACATTGTTCTAGAGAGAATCCTTGATAGTGATACTCGAGAGTCAATGTCGACATGGGATGCCTTTTGGTTTTTGCCAATGGAGGGGATGGGATTTAGGCTTAGGAAAGGCATGAAGCCCAAGTGAAACAAAGCATTTTAAGAGTATTGGAACAGTTGTTTTCACAAGAGCCTAATCCTTCTATGTTCCAATATTTTTCATCTACGCTCAAAGTTTTCACAACTATTTATTATTATGCTTTGGTGAATAGAGAAAAAATCATAAAGAAATTTCTATACTTTTTTGGTACAAAAATGATTATGAGAAATTATTGTACATTATAGCAAGTCTATCTAGAGATTAACAACTCAAATTCATCAAATATCATATATAATGTTGAATCATGGAGGCATGGGACTAAGTACATAAATGCTCAAGAAATGCCTTTTATCTTTCATGGAATCTAGCCCCTAATGTTTCTAGATTTGATTTTGTTTTTATGAATGAATTTTAACAAGATCATTGTTGATGGAGGCTTGGTCAAACTAGAAAATCATTTTTAGAGCACCCATAGGTAATTTTGGAGTAGGGATGAAACAAGTTTCTATTGTTGTGAATAGACATTCTCTATGGTGTCTAGCAAGAAGATTTGAAGCTAATCTAGTCTCATCAGGAAAAAAAGTAAATTATACACACTCATCCATCCAAAAATTCACTTGATTATCAAAGAAAAAGGTTAAACTTGTAAGGTCCATTAACACCTACTCTTATGTTTCTTGAAAAGAGCACAAAGAATGTAAGAAACCTTGAGATAGAGAGCCTCTCCCATTTCTTATAATCTTGTAATAGCTAACTACTCAATTTTTTGTGAAACTCTATTGACGAACTAATTGGCTCACCTTTGAGCCTTGGGGATTTGAGGCCTATATGTGACATTTTTACCAACACTCCCCTCAAATTTAGACCTAAGTTGACTATTGATTTGGTTTATATCAATTACTAGTGTTCGCTTTTGGCATCAAGCTCTTGGTTAGCATTTTGGCAAACATATCTTCTATAGTACACCGCAATTATTCAATTGTTTTGATTTCTACCACAATTACAATTTACATACAATTGGCGAGTCAGGGGTCCAAAAACCATCATTTCATCTACATGAGGATGTCGTTCACCGTTCCAAGAAAGCAGTAATGAAACACAATGTGTCCAGAAATATACATCAGTACTCATCCTCCGGTTGTGTTCGGTGAGGAGAGTAGGCTCGGGCACTTGTTCCTACTAATGATCCGGGCAGTCCACTGTCCGCTGAGTATTTTTGAGTGGGACTTATGAGTTTGTCTGGACTGTCCCACAAACAAGGTACGCTGGTCTGTGAAATAGAAGTGCGGATGGGCTGGCACGGTAGTTTACAACTTTACCACCTCTGCTCGCTGGTCAGGGAAGGAAGCGAAGTAATGATACATGGGACACAGATACACGTTGATGAAGAGCGTTGAGGCATGAATGTTGCCATCTTCCTCGTTGTGGCTGTTGTCATCGCTGATCAGAAATAGACGAAGTGCGCTGGTCTGTGGAATAGATGGGAAGGGAGTGCGTTGAACCGTAGGCACTCAGCTCGCTGTGAGAGGTGAAGGTCTACTACTGACCAGCCATCTTTCTTTAGTGGGCCGCTGTCTGAGAAAGAAGCATTCCTTCTCAAGACAGAAGTGAGATATGTGATTTACAATTTATGTTGCCTCACTATTGTCTGTGTGCAGCTTTCAAAACCCTCCTGGGTGGAAAAACACATTCAATCACACCCACCTCAGGATTGTATGTCAGTAGAGCCTACATTTCACAGACCAACGTTGACCTTCTTCAACACGAGGCATTTTCCAGTTTACAGGTCTGATGTTCAAGTTAATTCAACAACCTTCTCAGAATCCGTCGACAATAGCATCATAGAAAGTGGATTTCTTGGTGAAAAGAAGAATGCAAATCTAGATGTGGATTTACGAATATCTACATCTCCTCCACAGCTTGCAGCAGAATATACATTGAGCCGATAAGATTGTCATTATTGACTTCTCCATAGCAGATGCACTAGTCCATTGTAGCTCTAATGTATCTCATGACTCTTATCAATTCCAATGGGTGATGCTAGGATTGGCCATGAATTGGCCGAGTGAGCTAACTGTAAAAGTGATATCAGACTTTGTACAGATCATTACATACATGAGAGAACCAGGTATCGATCGATAAGGATACTCTCTCATCTGCTCCTCTTCTTGTTTGGTCTAAGGACATTGGTCCTTCGATAGTCGTAGGTCTGGTTCCATCGGTGAGTAAGCTAATTTACAATTAATGATGTTATATCTGATAAGAATGTTGTGAAGATATCTTTGTTGAGTAATAAATATCAGTCGCCTCGCTCTGTCTCTGTGCATTTGAATGCCCAAACAGAAGTGAGCTACACCAAGATGAGTCATGTCAAATTCGAAAGATAGCATCTATTTAGCATCCTTTACCAAATTGGTATTGTTGCTGAAGAGCAATGTATCATCAACATACAGAGTGATGATAATAAAGGATTGTTGCACTGACTTGAAGTAGACATTGATGTCGGCCATGCTTGGTTGAAAACCTTGTCGGATGAAGAATGTGTTGATCATCTGGAACCAAACTCTGGCTTATTGCTTCGGTAGAGATGTACTCTCCACCATTGTCGATCCTCAGGGCTTTGATTGTCTTACCAGTCTCTTTCTCTGCAAGCTCCTTGAAGATTCTGAAGCAGACAGCTTCTGATTTCTTCTTGTTCTTCTGGAAAATTCATAAAGTTATAAAATACCTTGCATCCTTCAGTGAAGGATTCTGCATTGGGCCACAGATATCTGTATGTACAACATCTAGTAATCCTCTAACAGTATCCCGATGGCTTGATCTAAATGGTTTTCTGGTCTGTTTACAAACTAGACAGTCTTGATAGACAGGTAATTCGATTTTCCAATCAGGATAGTCGAGATCAAGAACAATGGATTGCTTGGACATTTGTTGTATAGAAGCATGATTCAAATGACCAAGTCTATATTGCCATAGTAAACTTTTATTTATTTGAATAGAAGTACTAAGTGACTGACTAGAGGCAGAAAAGCAACGACTTAATCTGTACAAGTATCAATGCCTCTTTCCGAGTGCTAGGATCTTGCTTGTCCTATCGACTACTTTACATTGATCACATTCAAACTCTACTTTATGTCCTAGATCTATAATTCTGCTAACAAAGAGCAGATTTGTGGACAAATTTGGTACATGAAGGACATTTGAAAGTAGAATAGATTGATAGTTTGCAAAGCTTAATCTTACTGTACCTTCAACTTTGATAGCTTGTGTCCTATTGTTGCCAAGGTGGACATATCATTTGGTATTGTAAGGCATATAGGACTCGAAACAGCTGATGTGGCTGGTCATATGTTGTGTGGCTCCGACATCATGAAACTATGAGTTGTTGTTGGATGCTTCTTGATGGCTAGTCATAAAGACATCATGATCCGATCCTTGAATAGGTTGACATGCTTCTACAACTGCATTTGCCATTTGATTCGATTGTCCCTTGCTGCTATTCTTTGCTTGTAGTATGTGATAGTCTTCGATCTCGTGGTTGGAACGTTTTTAGTATCTGTAGAACAGCTTCTTCTTTATCGGATGATTCGACTGCTCTTGATGTTGTGTTGGCTTCTAATTTTGCTTTGATGGCTTTGGGCCTTTCTTCTTCTGCGAGGTTGAGCGTCTGTTGGTGTACAAGGCATGAGAGTCAACAGTCAAGGAACTGGAGGGTTCGTTCCTTCGAGTGTCTTCCTACAACAACATTGCAATGACTCTTGAAAGAGTCAGATCTGGATGTGTCGTGATGATCATCACCTAGCTGTCGTTTGAGCTTGGCAAGCTTGAAAGCAGTGTCATTATTGTGTTTTGATCGTCTATGACAAATTCGACAACGGCCATTTGCTTCATCAGGTTTGTCAACTGGTTGATGTGATTCTGTAGGGAATCACCATTTATCATCTTGAGGGAGTAAAATTTCTTCCTGAGATATAGCTTGGAAGCTATACCCCGCACTTCGCATAGTGTGCTCAAGATGTCCCAAACTTCCTTGGAGGTCTGAGCTTCAGACACATGGCCGATTTGGGTGTCTGATATGTTGAGGATGATCAGTGCGAAAGCTTTGCCATCCTTCAGCTTCCATCGGGAGATTGCAACGTCCTTGGCTTTGGGTCTTGCCTTTGCACCTGTGACAACATCATACAACTCCTTAGCCATTAGCATAGTTCTCATCTTAAATTTCTATAGATGGTAATTGTGTTATGTCCATGTCTTGTACAAAAAGAAAATCGAAATCATTCCTGACGTGGATAGCTGATCAGTCCAGTTGTATGTGGTTATTAGTTATGCTACGTCGTTTCGGATGTGGTCGTATCAAGTAATTAATAATCATATAAGGGCCTAGACCTATTATTGGACATAGGAGCACATGCATGGTGAATGACTGCTTCAATGCAAGAATAGGAGGTCAATAGCTCAATATAGGTTGCATGAGAATCCTAGAGAGAATATTCTCTCTCTCTTGGAGAAGATATATCCTATGGAATCTCGTCCATATCCTTAATGTGAATTTAGTTTCTTGAGCTAGTTTCTCCTCTCCTCTCTTGTATTCTTCACTGTGGCTTGGGGGTGGATTGGTTAGGGAAAGGTTGATTAGAGAGTGATTTTGGACCAAAAATTGGGGTTTTTGGACTATAAATGGGCTATAAAAAACATGTTTGACTAGAATAAGAACTTTTATTGCTTGCATGCAATGGATTTACAGGGATTAGGATCAAATTGCACTTATTTGTGGATTTATCCCACAAATTTTGGTCAAAATTGGTCAAAAACATGGTTTTTTTGATGATTTTTGGACTAATTTTGTGGTAGATCTCAAAATTATCAGCCAATAGTTGGTAAGCACGTTTTCAGAGATGTAATGAAGCTGTAATAGGGCTGTCATGAAGTTTTGTTAGGATTAGACACCCTTAGAGGGCTCAAAACCTCAAAAAATAGTGTATTTTTGGTGATTTTTGGGCATGAATACCTTTCAAATGGGGGTCTGAACCTATTGGTTCTCAATACAAGCATATTCTCTCTTTTTAGGATGGTAAAGAAATAGTTACATTGTTATCTCAGTGGGAAGATTATGTTCCTTTGATTGAGTTTGCTTATAACAATAGGAAACATTTTACTAGTTGTTATAGTCCGTTTATGCTGATGTACGGTTTTCAACCTAGATCTCCAGTAAATGTGGAGACAAAGTCTGTTAAGATCTAGAAAGTTGCAGATTTTTTGCATTATATGCGTGAAATGTTGCAAGTAGCTCATGATTGTATCCGGAGTACTCTGAATAGAGCTAAGCACTATGCCGATCTTAAAAGGTCTCCTGGAGATTTTTAAAGTTGATGACTGGGTATATCTTAGAATACCTAAGGATTCTAAGACTATGTGTATGGGGAAGCATTATAAATTGTCTACGAGATATTGTGGACCGTTTCAGATTATAAAGAAAATTGGGTCTTTAGCTTACAAACTAGATCTTTAGAACAAGTCTATAGCTCACCACGTGTTTCATGTAAGCCGTGTAAAATTAAGTTTACATGAATGTGACATCCAAAAGATAGCTCCATCACCTATAAAAATAGCATATGCACTAATGGATTTCCTATCCATTTGATCTCCAGCGAAGTCCGGATTTGAAAATTCCAAAACGTTAGGTGATGATCCCGAGATGTACCTCAATACTCTCTTGCCTAGCTTCCAATCCTCCACACTAGGATCTTGCATAAATTGACATAATCCACCAACACAATAGCTTCGATCAGGTCTTGTGATGGTTAGATAAATGAGCAAACCAACTAGCTTCCTATAGAGAGTAATGTCCTCAAAGGATCTTTCATTACCTCTTATAGTGAGCTTTACATTTGACTCCATAGGTGTATCACAAGACTTAGCATCTACCATATGAAATCTCTTTAGGATAGAGTTAGCATACTTCTCTTGACAAATAAAAGTAGATTGAGAAGATCTAAACACTTCTATTCCCAAGATATAATGCAAATGTCCAAGATTATGCACCTCAAACTCCTTCTTGAGTGCAATCTTGATTGTTGCCTCAACTCAATATGATATCATCCACGTAAATTAAAAGAATAGTAACATGATTTCCAGCAAATCTATAATAAAGTGAATGATCATACTCACTCATAACAAAGTTTTGAGAGAGTAGAAATGTGTTAAGCTTAGCATACCAACTCCTTGGATCTTGCTTAAGACCATACAAACTCTCTTGTAGAAAACAAACATGATTTGGCTTTCCATGTGAGATGTAGCCCTAGGGTTTCTCCATTTATACTTCTTCCTCAAGATCACCATTCAAGAATGCATTCATGATATCCAATTGCCATATATCCCAGCCAAGTAGAGTAGCAAAAGAGATGATGACCCGAATGCTTACCATCTTTGCCACGGGTGCAAAGGTCTCATCATAGTCAGTACCATGTTCTTGTGCATATCCCTTGGCCACAAACTTTGCTTTGGGTTTGTTGATTGATCCATCTTGGTTTGTCTTCACCTTGAAGATCCACTTGCATCCAATAGCTTTATTATCCTTTGGAAGTTCCACCAATCTCCATGTGTTGTTCTTCATAAGAGCTTGATACTCAAGATCCATTGCTTGGATCCACTCCTCTTTTTGCCTTGCCTCATCTACACATGTAGGTTCATCAAAAGAGGTTAGGAAAGCGTAGTTTGTTCCACCAACAACTTGCTTACCTTTATTAGTCGGATGAAGATTAAAAACCGATTAGTCGATTAGTAGGAAAGAGAATAATCCAACGCAAAAGGATTGGTCGCCACTCTTGAAAAGCCCGATTTTACATTGGGCCAGATGGTCTCCTGTCACCATCATTAATATTGTACGAAGATGACATTTTTCAGATATAGCGCCCAATTGAGACATAATTTGAGAGGGGGGATAGTTGTAATACAAATCAACTCCCTCAACAAAAAGATGTTCTAAGTCAACTATCAAAGGTTGCAAGAATGCTGCAAATGCATCATCCACAGTTCGAATAAGCTTCTTGCATCTAAGAGGTATAAATAAAACTGGTAAAATATCTTGTGTGCAAAGCTTTCCAGCATTAAGCATCTTGACTTCCACAACATAACAATCTTTTTGAGTAGTTCGTGAGGCTTGAAATCCATCTGTGTGCAAAAGGAGATCAAAGTTTCTTGGATCCTCCTATCACATCAAAGTAAAAAATATTAGTACACTAATCTTCGCTATAAAGTGAGATTAAATTTTCTATCTCAACATCAATCATTAAAGTACCTTGCATAACTTCTTCTTGCATTGGATTGACGAGCGACGTGTTGTGCATACGAAGTCATAGATTCCTCTATCCTCGTCCCAACTATTGTGGAGGAGTTGGCACGTTTTTGAAAATGTTGAATAGGCCCTTTTGCAAAAGCCCTACTCACAAATAAGTGGCAACTCAAACGACGAGTTCGGATTCCGAAATGCCTGTGTCTCTCTACATTTTTCTCCATCCCAAAATTCATTGATATGATCAGGATGCTCCATTTGTTGTTTGCTTAGCCATTGCTCTTTGTTTTGCCACTTCCTTAAAAAGTCATGGCAAATCATTCAACTTTTTGAAAGGAACTGTAGTTGGGTGGAAATTGGAGCATACTCAAATGAGATCATGTCTTTTCTAGGCATTTTGCACTCCATGCATTTCTCACAGCAAGATGGACAATCACATTTCAAAATCCTCTTTTGACGAGAGTCTTCTTGGCAGAGACAACACAATACATCGCCGGCCTAGATATCTTCTTTGCTGGGCTAAAAGACCTGAGCACTATGGACTATTTCCTACACCAATACACATTTGAAAACGTTACACATCATGTATTCCTAACCCAACATATGTGTTTATTAATTGTTTCCAAGATATTGGAATCTTAACTCCATTAAGATCCCCATTCCATGTGGCCGGGAGTTGGACCAAAAGCTTGGTTTTGTTTTGACATTTGCATTTCTGGCATCCTTTGACCCAACCATGTCCCTAAAAAGAAGTCGTAACATTTTATCTTGAAATTGTATGGGTGTTTGATATCTATCCCACAATGCCTGCATCTCAATACATCTTTCTAATAGTTTGTCCTCCAGAGATAGGTCTTGTGGTTGTTCCCTATAGCATTGGGGAGTCTCATGTGAGACATCCCCGTTGGTTGTGTTCTCATGGAGTACTTTGTCATACACAGTGTTGTTATCATCTTGACTCACGAAGTATTGACATTGGCTTCTATTGGAAATTCCCATTTGGTAATAATATTGTCATACCTTGTTTGGAACAATTTGTGTCTAGCGAAAGTAGCTGGATGAACCAATCTTTCACCTATGCAATAAGACTTGCAATTGCATGTCACCTTTTTTGTTTGCCATTGGACATTTGTAGTTGAATGCCTTGGTTGAGGTGTTTGCAACATCTCTTATGCCTCTCCGATTTCATGCCTTACACTAGGGTGGACTTTTCCAAGTGTATCTTGATGGCAATGAAGATAGTACACACGATTGGATACGTATTCAACACCAAGCGATGTGTGTTTGCACTTGTATTTGCATGTGCATCTTCGAAGACCAGATCTTGATTCACTTGACATCTACAAAAATAGTGGATGCATATGTACTTTAGAACAACTGATACAAACTTCATAGTTGTTATGACATTTCATTCAAAAACAATACTTGCACTACGAGGATGAACTTCAAGGGAGAGTATTCAAGAAAATAACACTTGGAGATGTTATTTCTTAAATGTGCTAACTTGGTTATTGCCAAGGGGTCAAACCCCTGGTGGAGTGATGGTTTGGTCATGGCCTTGGGCCAAATGTGGTCATGGCCTTGGGCCAAATGTGGTCATAGCCTGGGAGTGATGGTTTGGTCATAGCCTTGGGAGTGATGGTTTGGTCATAGCCTTGGGTCAAATGTGGTCATGATTGTTGTACACATCTACGAGAGGCTTGATGTGGGTATGGAACAATGCGTTGAACATGAGTTGGAGTTTTATCTTGGAAATCCAAGTTATGACGGTTGATTACGCAAGAGGATTCTACTGATAGGACCCTCAGTACAGTAATACAGTAGTTCTACTTTAATTCTAACTCTCTCCCTTAAAGGGGAGTCTACTTTTTATACAGTCATATACATAGCTTTAAAGTCAACAAACTTTAAGTATACAGAGCTTTGATCTAAACTTATCAAACGTTTCTCTAATAAGTGGCTTAGTGAAAATGTCATCTAGTTGGTCGTCCGTACTACAATGAACAACATGAATTTCACGACTCAACAGCCTCTCACGTATAAAGTGATACTGAATTTCAATGTGTTTGGTTCTCGCATGGAACACTGGATTTTTTGTTAGCTGAATGCCACTCTAACTGTGGCTATGTATAGTCGTGGGATTTTCCTGTTTCATGCCAACTTCATCCAAGATTTTCCTCAACCATATAGCTTCTTGTGCTGCACTACACATTTTCTTATACTTTGCTTCTGTTGTAGATAAAGCAACTATACTTTGCTTTTTACTAGACCAGGAAAAGCAACTGCCATTGGAATACATACCCTGTGGTGGATCTACAATCATCATAGTCACCTCTCGAATCCGCATCCACATAGCCACATAACTCAAGTAAACCCTCATGCTTCCTAAACATCAAGCCATAATTGGAAGTGCCTTTGACATAACACAAAATGCGCTTAGCTGCCAATGTGTTTTAGTAGGTGCTGTCATAAACTGACTTACAATACCAACAACATAGCATATATCTGGTCTAATTGTGGTAAGGTAAATCAAGCTCCCTACTAATTGCCTATACAACGTAGTATCAAATGGTTGTGACTCATCAAGCTTAGAAAGCTTTCCCTGGCTCCAATAGGAGTGTTCACTGGCTTGCAATCCTGCAACCTGAACCTATGCAGCAACTCTCTGACATACTTCACCTATGTTAGACCCACTTGTGTCCTTTTTGCCACACCTCCACTCCAAGGCAATAATGCATTAGGCTAAGATCTGTCATCTCGAATTGTTCCATGAGGTCTTTCTTGATCATGTCTATCATCTCTTGATTATTTTCTGTGATAATCAAGTCATCAACATAAAGAGAAACCAAAGCAACCATACCATTAAAGCATAAGGCATAAAGATTCAGATCAAAATGTGTTCTCACCATCCCCTTAGAATGAAAGTAGGCATCAATCCTGCTGTACCACGCACGTGGTGCCTGTTTAAGAACATAAAGTGCTTTCTTCAAGTGGCACTTTATTCTCCTGTCCTTTCGCTACAAAGCCTTCAGGTTGATCCATGAACACCTCTTCTTCTAACTCACCATTTGGAAAAGCAGATTTCACATCCATCTGATGCAAAGGCCAACCAAAATGTGAAGCTAAAGAAACAAGTAGACGTAGAGTATTCCACTTACATACTGGTGCAAAGGTCTCCTCATAGTCGATCCCTTTACTTTGTGCATACCCTTTGATCACCAATCTTACAGAATCCTAAAACTTTGCCTGTCATCTTTTGTTCCTGCATGTGATTTAGTTAAAGATGCATGATTAATCCGTCATGCAAAACATCTCTTCCACAAATGTTATTGATGTCTCTTTTTGTGATAAGGTACCGTGATAAAGGTACCATGATAAGGTACCATAATATTATGGATTGATGTAAATGAAAACAAGAACGATGTGGTATTGTATCACAAAGGCCTTGCCATGTCATAATAGCATTAATCCTAAAATTATAGGATTTGTTTAAAGTGTTTTATATATTGTTGTGATAAATTATTTCATTTGAATGTTAGATGAGATCTATAATATTTATTATAAGTTTTGTACAAAGTTGTTTTCTAGAGAAAGATGTAATTCCATTCTTGTACTTGTTGGCTTTTGCAAACAATGTCCCAAAGTTTGAATCAATTGAAATCCTAATTAAAAAGGATAAATTTTTTATATGAATTTGTATAATAATTTTAGTTTTGCTGAAAATTTATTTTGAGCATTTTGGCCCATGAGTTGTTGAAGAGCCTAGATAAATTATTTTGTGTAATTATTGTATATAATGATTTTGAAATATGGCTAAAAGCATGGTTTGGTGGTACAACATGTACTTTCAAGGACACTACCTTTTTTGGAGAGAAATGCAATTTTGTATTATTATACACTATTTTTAACTAATTCCTTCGACTTGCAATAACTTTTTAACCATACGTCGGAAATATTCATGTAACATATCATTGGAAAGCGCTCGTCAAGCGCTTCCTAACGCACCAAACTCCACTGGACTTACTACTAACAAGTTATGTCATTTTTAACGTGGACTCAAAAAATTATGATCCCCATACTTTTGACTTGACATAACTTTTTAACCGTAGCTTGGAAGTATGTCATGTAACATATCATTGGAAAGCGCTCGTCAAGTGCTTTCAAACGCACCAAATGCGCCAAACTCCGCTGAAATTGGACATATCACTAAAAAGTTATATCATTTTTAATGTGGCATTAAACAATTATGCAGAATCTCAGTTTCTTTATTTTGTATTTTCTCAATATTTGCAATTTCAACAATCACAAACCGTCAATAAAGTACTCTTCAAGACGCATATTTGAAAATTCGATCATTTCTTCATCCAATATGGAAGACATTGTCTATATGTCCTGCAAAAGAAAACACAATCGCAAAATTATGATTTGATAGAGATCAATTTTGACACGAAGGCTTCACGATGATAATCAACTGCCTTAATCAAATCAAATGATAGAGGAAAACAAAATTTGCATGCATGATAACGAACTCAACAAATCACAATTACCCTCGCATCTTCTTCAAAACCACATAACACATGCAAAAGCAAAAGCGATTAAAAAAAATATATACGTTCTATTTCACGAAAGGTGTGAATAACAATAAAATGGATGAACTATTCATCCATTTGGCTAACAAAATCGGTAGATGAGACTCATAGTTTAATGTTCAGTTTTGGACGAGAGCATGATGAAGATTCAATTTTCTAGAGAGGATGTTATAAAAAACTATTTTGACAAAGCTCTTGTGACATTGGTATATACACTTAAAAAAACTTTTTTTCATAAGTTTCCATGCTCAGCATACATCTCGTTCGTAATTATTCAACTTTATGATTACTTAATATAATCTCATTCTATGTTGAGCATAGATATTATAATTATTCCAACTCTGATTTAATTTTAATGTTTTTAGTCATGTCGAACTTAAACAATATTCAAAAAATGTGCTTGATGTTGTTGATGAGAAAAAAATATAGTCTTTTCTTCTTGTAGTTCAAAATCAGTGACATTGGAACATGGCAAAATACCTTCCTCCATTGTCCTTGTTAGCAAAAGTGCTATTGAAAAATCTACACCTTCTGCGTCAGCTCTCCACCCTAAGAAAAAATCGCTTCACTCATGCTTATCATAAAGATTTATTGATTATTTATTTTGTATGTCCTATGTTAAGCATAGCTCTTTCTTATTTCAGTTTGTTGAAGATAAAAAATAAATAAAGTTCTTCCAGAGCAATTTAAAAGACACATTTTAAAGACGAAGGCAGAAAAAAAAAGACAAAGAGAGATTGGCACAGTGTGAGACCGTTGCAGAGGAGGATTCAACAAAGACCTACCTCTCCAAAAGCGTCGATGATTACCCATGTTTTTACACTACATAATAAAGAGACTGCAAAGAAATCTTCAAAATTTTGATGAAAAGACCTTATACACTATATAATGCAGACATTCTGTATGGATTTCAAATGAGAGTCATTAAATAAAAACTCTCCATTAAATACACAAAAATTCATAGTGTGATGCAAGGGTTTCTTGAAGTCACAATCCCTCATATTTGGAGGGTTGTCATTTTTCATTCAAGCTGACAATCGACATCAGTTCAGAAAGCTCTTTTGACTTTGCAAGACTATGTAACGAGATTGAATACATAACTGTCAGTTATTATTCAGTAGACAACAAATGTTCAATGCTTCAATACAACACCATTGGATTGACCAGCTTTGGCAACTTGTTCTAGTTTCTATCAGTGGCAAAAAACTTAAAAAATCCTATGATAGATTCTGTGGCTTGTCTCTACCAAAAGACACAACAGTAAATTAATCATTTGATTGAAATTTTTCCGCACCTAGCAGATTGAGTTCTGGATTTGTTTAGCGATAGTGGTACTACTAATGCACGTGCTGTTCAAGATGTTGTTGGTGTAGATTTAGATTCTAGTTTAATAGAATTTGTAAAAATACGAATGAGATTTTTCTCTATTTTGTAGGATTAATTAGCGAAGGTAGAATAATCAACAGATGACGAAGACTCTATAATTCTTTTGCTGAA
This sequence comes from Diphasiastrum complanatum, assembly GCA_029204225.1. Taxonomy (NCBI): domain Eukaryota; kingdom Viridiplantae; phylum Streptophyta; class Lycopodiopsida; order Lycopodiales; family Lycopodiaceae; genus Diphasiastrum; species Diphasiastrum complanatum. Next base: position 18,056,888 of record CM055096.1, on the reverse strand, counting down.
AAAACCACAACCTCCCGCTAGTGGAAAAGTTGGTGACACGAGAGATTTTGCAGATGTCTTAGTCCAAGATTATAGTATTGTGACTGTAGAAAAAATTGTGCAAAAGGTTGCTACCTCTACTGAGGCTCCTCCAAAAAAAAGACAAAAGACATTAATGAAGATGTTGATTTTTTTAGAGTAGTGTACATGAATGTCTTATTATTATAAAAAATTTATTTGAATTTCAAACTTTTGTGTCATGAAAATTTAAAAATAGTTTCTATTTTTTAATATTGTTTCTTATTTAAAATGTTTGAAAATTTCTTTGAAATGCTACTCTTTAAAGTAAAATGATATTTTTATTAAATAATATTTTTATTTTTATAGATGTTGTTATGAAATGACAATTTAATATTTATTCAATCAAACTCATATTCTCAAAAGATTAATGAATATTATTAAAATTGATTATATTTTTTATATCTCAAAATTTTAAAATATATTAATAGAATTACAAGTTCTTAATTATGATACTAATGATAATATCCTCCTTATAAAAATTTAAATATTTTCAGAAGCTATATAATTCTAGATGTTTAAAGTAATTTTTTTAAAATAATAATTAGTTTGAATATGTATTAGTGTTTGTACTTTTTTAAATTACTTATAAAAATCTCTGTAAACACCTACAAATTATTATTAAAAAGTAAATCTAAAAAAAACTTGATTTGAATATAAATTACATCTATAAGAAATTATTTCTTAAAGCAAGCTTTTTCAAACATCGAAGTTTTCATATTTTGAAACATTTGCTACTAAATAATTTTTCAAATAAGTAGAACAATTTTTTTTTGCTCATTTTAGTATTTTAGTATGATTTAGTTGTAAACTGTTTAATTTAGAATGTGTACAAATTTGAATATGTATTAAAAATTTATAACTTAATTTTTAATCATAATTACAATTTTTGACAAAATACGATATTTTTCAGCATGATAATATATATTTGTAAAGCATTTTGGATATTGGCATTTTTTAAAAAAATATAAAAATTATAAAAAATGGGTCTCCATGTCATTTTTTTTTTGGGTTTCTCATACCAAATTGTCACCATGTCAATTCTTGAATAATCTCTTGTAGGAGAAACATGGCGACACATGTGAAGGAATACATATAGTTGGCTAGAATCAAATATTACTATTGAAGGTTGACAAATCTTATTTTATTATAGTAATGGAAATTGAAAGAGATTTTGCTAGGGTCATATGGTAAACCTAGAAATATACTTGTACAAGGGCTTATAAAGCTTTAATAATGGGAATTGAAAGAGATTTTGCTAGTATATTTCTAGGTTTACCAACTTAGCACAAGGTTTCAAAATCTTGCTTAGGGCGTGCATCAATACCCAAGAGCATTTTGTATAAGTTCTTGGTAGTTGTGATCCCTCGTCTTTCTCATTGAAAAGAGGCACACATTCATTTGAGGAGTTTGTAAGCAAGATTTTGAAACCCTGTGCTTTTTGGCGCTACTGGTTAACTCAAGTTGATGAATCAAAACATGATTTTAATAGGGCGTGGACATTAAAGTTTCATGGAGTTACTCGTTTTAACCTTGGATAACCTTTTGTCATCTACATTCTTACCCCAGTTGGGTCTTTTCGAGCAGTGGTGAGTTGGAAGAGTAGGCCTCAACATTCCAATAGCATTTACTTGGCTACTTCACTGAACTTTTATGTATTTCAAAAAGGTTTTTTTTATCCTTTTTAATTTTTGACAAGCTCTACTATGTAGAAACCTAATATACGGTTCCCATTGTTCCACATGGCAATAAGAATAGGAGAAACTTTTTCAAAGGCCATTTTTGGGCACAAATTTTCTCGAATGAGGAAACTGAGAGAGAGAGAGAGAGAGAGAGAGAGAGAGAGAGAGAGAGAGAGAGAGAGAGAGAGAGAGAGTTTTAAAATGTGAGAGATAGACATGCAACATAAATTCAACTATGAATTGCTTAAAAATCTCATCAATGACTCTAGAGTCATAGTACTCAGAGAATGCACACATTGAGATATACTAGAATTGCAACAAAACCTGAAAAACTATATATTTATAATGTGTTTATGGTTTTTGCATATTTGAACAATGCTTATTGAGTAGAGAAAATTTTCAGATGTTTAGGATTCTAAAAACTCGTTGAGTATGACTCAATGATTTATGAATCTAGATCCACACAATCAGGCCAATTTTGTGAAGATGTTTGGGTATAAGTTTTAACAGTATATATATGAGCTGCAAGATAGTGTAGAAAGTCACTTTACATAAGTGAGGAGTTAAGCTAGAATGTGAGAAATTTGTGAGCTTTAGCTAGTATTCATACTATGCAAACTTCTCAATCTGCTGTTATCATTGTGGCTAACCCGATTGTGGAAGATTGATGTGTGAGAGCAAATAGCGTACTTAAAATGACCAAATCCATTCGATTAAAGAACTTCAAAACACGTAAATGCACAAAAGATTTGTAAATCATTTAGAGAGAGAGAGAGAGAGAGAGAGAGAGAGAGAGAGAGAGAGAGAGAGAGAGAGAGAGAGAGAGAGAGAGAGAGAGAGAGAGAGAGAGAGAGAGAGAGAGAGAGAGAGAGAGAGAGAGAGAGAGAGGACGTTTGATATACAGGTGATAATAAAATAAATACATGGGAAAACGATCATGGTTATGTACAATACTAATGCTGTCAGCTACAACATAAGCTCAAGCCATAGCTATTCTAGTAGTATTTCCCTAGCGGTTTACATTCACAGTTATAAATTTGCGCTATACGAAGTGTTCTTAAATTCTACTCGGGTGATGTAGTGAATTCAAATGCCAATAGATTGATTACAATACTAGCACAATATAAGGCGGACAGGGAACAGTGAAAGCTGTATACTATGATCACATCGGGATCTGTTGAGGAAGACTGCAGAGCAGGACTATTCGAGCAGTAGTTGTAGAATCTCAAAGTGATCATTAAAGGGAGTCACATTGTGCTGGAGCAAAGGAAAGCTGGGAATTGACGACGTCGTATAGAATCTGAGTGTTCTGCTGAAAGAGGTTTCCGATGATGGAAAGGTCTACTGGGAATCCATCGTTAGTGTCCATGATGAAGCAGAGAACGTTGGGATTGGAAGTGAAGATGGCAAGGAGGTAGTTGCTGGGAGGAACAAACAGGTCTGCGTTTTGGAAATGCAAAGTGAGCTGCGGGAATTGATAGTTGCTGTGGCCAGAGACATCGACACAATACTGCAAGCCTGCAACAGAGCCATCCACCGGAGGAAGATCGGAAGTGGCTTGTTGGAAGGCTTGCAAGACCTGAGCGAAGGCGCTGCTGGAGATGTATGTAAGGGTGGTGCCAGAGTCAATGATGGTGCCAGCAACACTGGATGTGGGCTGTGCAGGAATGCTCACAGTTGTGGTTGCTACGGTGATGGCCTGCAGATTGAGGTAGTAGTATGTATCAACGGGTTTGTTTTGTATGATGGGAGTGGTCTGGACTCCTGGGCCTTGAAGAGTAGCTGTGTCTCCGAAAATCAAAGGGCTTGTCTTGGAAGGTGCATCAAAGAAAGACACCAAGCAGTATGAGAATTTGCGATCGATGATGTAGCCCAGCTGCGAGGGCAAAGAAACGGGACCTCTGCCCAGACCTACCAGGCCTCCTATGTTTCCGATGTTACCAGAAGCTGTATGCGCACATCCGAAGGAGAAATTGGTGAACTTTTGTGGCTTTCCATCTGTTCCTGTCATTGTCAGAGTGTCAGACGAGAAATCTCCTGCCAAAGTAGATCCGTCTCCGTAGCCATATTGAAAGCCACAACCGCTGCTACTGCACTGGGAGTTACTGCCAAGAGCTTTGCATTGTGAAGATACACAAGGAATGGGCTTGTAGGAGGGGGAGGTTTTGAAATTCAGCACAGGTCCTCCGGTTCCTTTGAAGGGCTTGCATCGCACCCACACCAAATCGCTGCCTGTGTCTGCAAGTGCTTGAATTGTATGTGGTGGAGTGGCCAGTTGCACCACCATGATATACGATCCTTGGTTGGATGACAAAGGCGATACCAAATCAGCTGTAGCAACTTTCTCTCCGCTCATTTCTGCTGCCATTTTGGCAGCAATGCCTCTAGCCCTGGCATGGCTGAGAGCAACAGCTTCACGAACTCTCTCAGAAATATCCATACCGCCTCCTGCCTTTCTCAAGGGTGAGGAGAAATGATCTCTGTGAATGAACTCAGTCCTAAAGCCACCTGGTGTTGTGATGGCTGTAGCAGCGGCAGCGGCAGGATGTGCTTCCCCCAAGAACTTGAAGCTAGGTATTGCATGCACGTTGCATGCAAGGTGTGCAACAACGGTGATAGTGAGCAGGCGCAGCACCATGGCTGCTAACGAGCACCCGGGCAACATAAATGCCACAAGAGAAATGTCAGTCATCCCCATTCCCTTCTGTGCTTTATCTTCCGAAGAAGACACAAAGAAACTGGGCAGTGAGAGATGAAGTGAACAATGTGATTTGAGAGGATGGTACGTAAAGTGACTATAATTGTATATATAGAGAGGGAGGAGCCAGTGAGAAGAATGGATGGCCCAATAAGCGTTAAGAGAGAAGTGTAACGTGTTCATGGGAGAAGCAATATCCTGCACAATAATGGGAGAAGCAATATCTTATGAATGCTGAGAGAAGATGGTGTAATAGAATGGGGCCCTCATCAATCAATCATATTTGTAAGAAGCCTATCAAAAAGGAAACGCCCATAGAGGTTGAAATTACAAGTACCTCTTACATTTCCACTACTCAAAATATTCCTTGGGCTATGAGAATCATCCATCCTTTCAACCTAATAACATAGTTTTCTTTGAAGTTCTTGAGCTAACTTGAAAATCTTGATGAATTTTTTTTTTTTGCAAAATTCATGCCATAATGAATTTACCATTGACTATTTTGCATGAAAAGGTTGTAGAGCTAATTTTGCTTTGGAGTAACATAGATTTCTTCATCAACTTCTACATAAGGTAATGGTCTTTCCAAAAACCTTCACTCTTGATGAAGCTACATCTCTTGCTAATTTCCCAAATGATTCTTCTAACTTAGAAAGGTCACTAGATATACCATGTTATTAGTGAAAGGTCGCTAGATATACCATGTTATAAGTGAATTTATAATGTAGACTAGTCTCACCCTATAAAATTTTTGGTGTTTTGTCCTCCAACAGTGAGTTGGGTGTTTGCTAAGGACCTCCTTCCCTCTCCTTGAAATTTGGAGGCTTTATTACTATTATTTTTTAATAGAAAGCAAGGTTGGAGCTTGATTTTATTGAGCTACACAAAGGACATATACGATGAAAGAATTTATAATGTGTTACCTAGAACTTAGTGCATACATGTCTCATTAAATGCAGCCAAAAGCCTAGTACTACCTAGTGATACCCAACTTTCACTCACTAATGTTGCTAGAATAAACTCCCAATTACTCACATTTGATATGAAATTGATCTAAAATGGTGATTTTGCTGTGGACTTTCACTGCCTTTCTCATGGTATGGGCACATTTTTAGAGCTTTCTTTTCTCTTGTAGCTATCTCGGACATGACCATACATGGTGAGAGTTATATTAAGTATAAGCCCCATCACCAAAGTTTCAAAATAAAACTAACAAATTTCCAATCTATACTAGGATTAACAACAACCACATATTAAAGAGCAAGTAACATGCAAATAATTGTCTCAATGAAGATTATGTGACACTTATGTTTTGGCTATCAAATGTTTTACAAAGGGTCTACGTCCATGAATAGGACCCATTCACTTATTCATCCAAGTATCTTGGACTAGGGTCACAGGTTTGAATAAGCTCAAGACAAAATTGATACCAAGCTTGTGAATGATACAAGTTGATCAATTAGGTGACTTGCCATAGAGACCATGTCATTTTGTACACTAATATTGACCTATGATGTGATTTGGACAGCATTATATACTTCTCAAGAGATATGATTCTATCAATGAGTGAAAGTTGTTTTTTCTTGAGCTTTCCAATGTTGTGGAAAGTATTTGCTCTCACATCCTCACCTATTTGTTGCACTCATGTGTGCACTACGGGAAGTGTTTTTGTGGGCTACTTTGTGACATAGGTCGACACCTTGTGAGTCACATTGACGTGTTCACAAAAATTAAGGCATTCTTTTACTAGATCATTATGTACACTTGTACCAATTATTTATATACAAGGTCTATGTACAACATCTTGCTAGCTCTATAGAGCATATTCTACTCTTGTATTTTCACCATGCACCACAACCAGTAGACTTGCTAAGTAGGCTATGTTCATTGTGACTAGATCATGGAATTCTATGCCTTATTTTTATACGCTAGATATAAACTATTCTTTTTCCTTTACTTTTTATTCAACGTTACAAAAGCTGTTAAATTGTTGATTCCACACATATACATTTTGTCTTAGCCAAAATTTGTAGGAGATAGGCCCATTTTGTCAGAAATGGTAAACTCCTGCAACTTTGTCGCAGCACGAACAAGACACGAAGGTCAAACGAGAACAATTTGCGACAATCAACGTGTCTTTGACTCGAAGCACGAACGATTCGCGAATCGTAAACACACCTCCAGGGACGCAAAACGAAAACTACGAAAAGAAACGAGAAGAACGAAAACACACAAAGAGAAATCTTTCGCGCTGTCAGCTGGCAGCTCAACGAGCTTCACGCCCAGCTGAAACGAATAGCAACGACGGAGACTAACTAACTAGTTGATTAGCGTCAACTAGTCTTGTGATTCTATTTTAGCTATCAGATTCTTGTAAACTCCACAAAGTGGAGGTATAAACGATCCTCTCTGGATCATAACGATAAGAGTTCAAGAGAGAAAATACAAAGATCTGTAAGAGACAGAGAGAGACGTAGCAAATAGAGTAAGAAAGCAAAATATCATAGTTGTGCATGAAAGTCTGCCAACTAGCAGAACACAACGTAAGAGCAGAGTGTCAATCCGCCAACGAGCGAGACATTGACGATCTCGCTCCAAAAACCAAATTGATAATACAGTCGCTCTATTTTCGTGTATCTCTTTGTCTTGTGCTGTATGTCTTGATTGCTAGAATAGAATGTGTTCTGTGATGCGTAGTCGCGTGTCTGGGATCCTGTAAGGGCTTCCGCACGAAAAGAAAATTCAAGAAAAAAAAATTGTTCGCGAATCAGAAGAGAGAAGACGAACACAAAACAGTCCCTCGCTTCCGCGACATGGTATCAGAGCAAACTAGTCATCACTACTGATATTCCAGCAGTTATTCTTCCAGACAACACAATATGGCTACGACAATCCAGACCAGAGTAGTAATCAGTCTTGATGGTGCAAATTACAGCATCTAGAAATTCAAAATCAAATCACTCCTGAAGCGCAAAGGCATTTGGTCGGTGACTGAGCTCTCAGAGGTGCAGCCTCCAGAGGGAGACCCGAGGAGAGCTAAATGAATGGCGATCTTCGTTTCATCCATAAATGAAGACCTACTTATGCAGATTGAAGACTGCGAAAGCAGCCATGCAGCATGGGAAAGATTGAAGCAGAAGTATGAAGTGAGGACTGCAGCTTCAGTCATGCACCTTCACAATCAGCTGCAATCAATATGGTGGGATGGCAACCAGTTGGATCAGCATGTTGAGAAGATCATAACGATTTTTTCTCAACTTGTTGCATCAGGACAGGAGCACCAGGTCTCAGCACCACAACAACTGATGTACTTCATGAAATCTCTATCGACGTCCTATCAACCATTGAGAATGCTCATACTGAGTCTACTAGATATGACATTCGACAAAGCAGTCAGTCTTGTCGCTGATGAGAGATTGATGAGAGACAAAGGAGAGGGAAGCAGTGATCAAGAGAAGGCTCTCTTCATGAAAGGAAAGAAGAAGAACAAAAACAAGCCAAGATTCGAGAAGACGAAGTCCTCGAATCAACAATCTTCTTCCTACGATCACTGCCACAAACCAGGCCATATAGCCAACAAATGCTGGTTCAATCTAGCAATACCTTGCATGCACTGCGAACAAGAAATGTTCAAGCAGCAACGAAATGAACCTCGAAGATCAATGAGACAAAGAAGACCTCCAGACCGCTACTCTGACAATCTTCAATGGAGCGAAGACACACAGTACGAATACTGCAGCTTCACTAAAGAGCCAACAACGTACCAAGAAGCTATCCAGAGTCCAAAGGGAGAATTCTGGAAGCAGGCAATGTCAGAAGAAATCGAGTCGATGAGGCAAAATGAGGCATGGACATTACAGCCACTGCCAGAAAACAGAAAGGTAGTCAACTGCAAGTGGGTGTACAAGAAAAAGCTAAAATCAGATGGCACTAATGGTCGCTACAAGGCAAGGCTTGTCTCGAAGGGCTACACGTAGAGATATGGTGTTGATTATTTCGACACATATTCGCCCATGGTCAAGATGACAAGCATAAGGCTACTCCTTGCATATGCCACAGAGTACAATCTGGAAATTCACCATATTGATGTGAAAACATCCTTTCTCCACGAAGATCTAGAGGAGGAAATCTTCATGAAGCAACCTGAAGGCCATGAAGTCCCCGACAAGAGACAATATGTCTGTCAATTGCAGAGATGCATCTACAGTCTAAAACAGACATCACGGGCCTGGTACAAAAAGCTTGATAGTCTTCTGAAGTCTCTAGACTTCAATCCTACTCAACCAGACTGCAATGTCTACATCAAAGTAGGAAAGGATTTTGTGATATTTTTTCTCTCGAAAAACTAACCATAGATTAAGAAATATAAATAGAGTACAAGTTGTAAATAAACTTAGAGAAGCGAGAACTTTTCAGCCTCTTTAAAAAGAAGCACGGGGGAGATACAAAAGTCACTACTCCCAAATTCCCTGTTGTTCCTATCTAGCCAAATGTTCCACAGAGTGATTACTCTAATGTGTTGTCAGAAAACAAAGTTACACTTTTGGACACCTCATGTAAGAAAACAATTAGACTAGAATTGCTTACAAGTATGCAGACCCCATCTTCCATCTCAAAACATGAAGATTATCACATGGAGAAAACCATTCATAATCAAGGATTAAGCCAGCCACGCAATGGAAGTGATTATAAAAGAACTACACAAACTCTCTAAGAAAGTCAAGTTACTCAATTATAAATCTCATTTCTTTCTCAATGACATTCAACGTTTTAAAAAAATTATCTCATCATTTTGTGGTTTTGTACTTTATGAGTAAGCCTCCTCTCACAAAGAGATTTAATTGGGTTGTTGAGTACCATTCGAATAGGTTTGGTGAAAAACATTTTCACTTTCACACACTAGGAGGAGATTTTTACCTATTCGAGTTTGCTAGTGATAATGACAACAAAGTAATAAATAATTCGAGTGTCTAGAAAGAAAACTTTTTGTGCGTGGCAAAATAAACTATCTTCCTCTTTCTCCATACATGTGCACATGCAATAGAGCTTTGTTGTTATTAATAGAATGATGACACATGTACATGTACGTGGGATAGTCTTAGTTACGATTGATAGAATAGTGAGATGTACACATGTGCATGCAAGAGATTAGTACTTCTAGAAACTATATACAAAAAATATATATGGTTCATGTAAAAGCATTGAATGCAATTTGTAGCAGAAAGTTTGTGCTACACTTTGGTTCTTATTGTAAATGTCATGTTTTGTTGACATATGAGCATTATCTTGTGCTTTTGTATGAATTTTCCACAGTGTTATTGTTGGTAGTATCTTTCTCTTTCTAAGTTGTCTTTTAGAGTTTTGTGGCTTCAATTGGCAATGGTGGTTGTTTGTTTCATGGTCTAATCAATCACTCTATCCTCAACACATTTCGTCATCATATTAAAGAACAAAAATTTTAGGTCTAGTTATAGAGTATCAAACTAATACATCATTGAAGCTTTTACACGGAAATTATTTCTATGAATAACATGTATGCGGCAACTTATTGATGATGACTTTGAAAGTTGATGTATAACAAATTCAAGAACCTATTAGTTCTGCTTTGAAACAAAGTTTGGTTTCCAGTCATGATGAAATTTTAACTCATCAGCAATGTGATGTTGCAACAATCTAAGGTCGTGTTCATGCAAGAATGACCAAAAACAACATGAGGTAGAGATCCTATTTGTTCATGCTATATTGACTTAACATCGCAATCTTATTTGCGCATGCAATGTTAATCTAAGATACTAGTTTTGTTTGCTCATTCAACGTTGATTTGAGAAAGTGGTTGTTAGCTGATTTTTTAGCACGCAAAATCAAGCTAAATTTAAAAATTCTCTGCTACCATATATGAAGTTTATTAAACGTAGTAGATGACTGGCACATATTTGGCTTGTGTAGCCCATGTCGATGGGGTCCCAGTTTTTCAAAAAAAAACTACCGAAGTTTTAGATATAGCCTTAGAATTGGCTCTAAACTTTATTGCTTTTCAGTTTGCTACATCATATTTGTTAGCAGATTTGAGAGAATCCCCAGATGCCGAGCCAAGCTGAAGACACAAGTTATCTCTCACCCATGACCGAGGAGGTCTCAGAAGAAGCTGAGAGCCGAGCATGAGAGCTGGCGAAGTACTAGCTAGGAAGACAATGAGTTATCTATGTGAGCCTACATGGTGTATCCCAAACAAGGAATGACCATGTAGGAGCTAGTCATACATCCTAGGTTTGTAAATAAATGTAGACCCCCCCTTAAATTAGTTAGAGTGAGCCACCTTTTGATGGTGACCTTTAGTGGAAGGGCAAATTCCACATGAAATTTTTAATTTGGTGGAATTGCCACTTGGGCTCCACATGGGCAGCCTTCTTGCTTATTTAAGGGCTCCCCTCTCTTGTGAGGGAGCTTTGAATGTATTGTCAAGTTCTCTTGAGCAAATAGAGAGGATCCTCCACGAGTTCTTGATGATTGCTAAGCTCCTTGTTCATGGCAATGTTCTTGAGTGAAATTTCTATGAGCATGCTTGAATTTCTTGCATTGTGGATTAACTAGTTTCTTGTTTTCTAGTTTCTTGCTTAGTTGTGGATTAGAATTCACTTCTTGTTTATGGAATAAGGTAGAAATCAGCATTCAAGTAAACTAAATAGACTGGAATAGTGGTGTAGATCTTACATACTCTCTTACTTTCCAGTTCTTGATTGTTCTTGGGCATTCTAAGCATCAAGAAATGAGTGTTTCTTGATTCTTGGACTGTCAAATGCTGCTAGGAATCTAGTTTCTTGTTTCTTGTTCAGTAGTTAATCTTGTTCTTGATTGATTTCTGATTCAGTAGATAGTGGAAGGTCTGCTCCTTGTTCCAAAACGTTGATCCTCTTGAGCTAAAGATGGTTACATGGTTGGTTTCTGCATGTAGTTGAGCATCGGAACTGAGTCTCCCACTGACAGGCTAGGAAATACTTGTTGAAATTTGAGTAACGCCTCTGCTTTGTAACTGTTCTAATAAGAAGAAGAACCATAAAGGACCGTAACTAAAGAAGAGGTAAAGAAAACACGAGAACCGTGTTCACAGATTCAGAGAATCTGTAAACATATGGCGCCATTCCACAGCTACACAAACGTTCAACCATGCCATATCTCTTTCATCTGTGTTGTGAAACAATCGTCCTGAGATCTCCTACACATTCATTACAGAGCCCCCCACTTCGGTGCTAACCGACGTGCTGCTCATTTCTCAACCGGGGTCTCACAATCCTTACCAAGCCGAGCTCCATGACTCAAGTCTGGGCTGGACCGCTACCTACTACCTCTCGATTGAGCCACTACTTCAATATCCTGACATGTCCTGAGTTTCACCTCAACCGATGTTCATCGTTCAAATCTCGACCGGAGCCATACGTCCAGATTTCAACCAAAGACCTCTTTGCCATCTCGACTGAAGGAAATCTTCAAATCTCAACCGGACCCTTCAGTCCTGATCTCAGCCGAAGCATTCCTTCGCATCTCAACCGAAGTCTTCAGTTAGATCTCGACCGGACCCTTCAGTCCTGATCTCAACCGGAGCACTTCTTTCAAATCTCAATGGGAGCACTTGCTCGAATCTCAATCGGAGGCCACAGTCAGATCTCAACCGACGTCTTCTATTGACATCTCAACCGACGGCCTACTTCAATCTCAACCGGAGCCGGAGCCATTCATCAAATCTCGATCGACAGCATCCGTTCCACTCTCGATCGACGCTCTCGCGACAGATCTTGACCGACAACCTCGTGTCAGATCTCGACTGACAGCCTCCGTCCCACTCTCGACCGACGCTCTCGCGACAGATCTCGACCGACAACCTCGTGTTAGATCTCGACTGACAGCCTCTGTCCCACTCTCGATCGACACTCTCGAGATAGATCTCGCCCGACAACCTCGTGTCAGATCTCGACTGACAGCCTTCATCCCAAACTCAACCGACGACCTCGCATTAGAACTCAACCGACGACCTCACGTCAAAACTCAACCAACGACCTCGCATCAGAACTTAACCGACGACCTCACGTCAGATCTCGACCAACACCTCGCGTCAGATCTCGACCGACGTCCTCGCGTCAGTTCTTGACCGACGGATACTCTCAGATCTCAACCGATCCTTAGACTGTCCAGTCCATATTCAACCGCATTACAGTCATTGCAACCACTCGTAACGACCGCATTGATCCGTAGTGACCATTCTGCACCATGGGAACTGCATCCAACCGTAGAGAATACATTCACCAATTTACACAATCCTACGATACTCTACAAGTTGTTATGGATCGCCCTTATGATCCAAATTCTACGGAGGACTATCCACCAGAGATAGTCTCCCCATCCACCGAACAAGCTCGATTTAACAGAAATTTCAGGATGAAATCCCAAATCCAAGAGCCATCCACCAACCCATTCGACAGATGGAAACCCATGCGTTATGAAGCTTCATATGAATGACCACATTTTCATGATGCCGAATCTTCACATGCACGAGCTCACTTAAACGGAGCTTTTGCAAATAATGTTCCACGTACTGAAAAACGTACCCCAAAGCTAGATTTACCTAAGTACGATGGTAACAATGATCCTCAAAGATTTCTTCAAGTCTTTGAGAACGCATGTGACGTCTATGGAGAGACATCACCGGAAGCCATGGTATAGCTCTTTTCGATGACCATGATCGATCACGCACGAGAGTGGTTTTTAATCTTGATCGTGAAGATAAACGTGATTGGTCACTCTTGAAGGAGGCCTTTATCAAATGCTTCAAGCCATTTCGCTTGATAGAAAGTCCTTTTGTCAAGCTAAGTAACATCAAAATGACAAAAGATGAGCAAGTACGTGACTATATTGAACAATTTTAAAGATTAAAAAGTCAGGTACAAGAACAACCCACTGAGTCTATGCTCATAATTTGGTTCCTTGTTGGACTCCCACGATGCATAAGACGTGAACTTCGTTCCAATGATGAATATACATCTTTGAAACAAGCCAAGTCTGATGCCATTCGAGAGGAAGACGAGGGCTCTGATGTCAATGAACCACGTGAACGGAGAGCACATCGTGTTGTCCAAGAAGCTCGACCAAACAACGAAACTTGAGAACAATTGTGGAAAACACAGATGGAGTTGCTTAACCAGCAACACCAACAACAGATGGAGAAACTCACGAAAGAGTTTCAAAACACTTAAGTCTATCTAGAGTTCGATGCCAAGTCAGTTACCCACTGGCCAAATCCACCATAGACGAGAGAACACGTGGTGCCCTCACTGTTGAGGTGCACACACTGGCAATGAGTGCACTTCATACCAACCGGTCCCAGATACTTCCTTGATCAAATGTGAAATTTGCGACTTTATGGGGCATACCTCTCTTTATTGCTATTATAACCCGAGAAACCAATCTCACAACCAGTCATGAGGACATACTCAACCTCCTCGACAACCGTTTGTTTTACAAAACCAACACACGCACTACCAACCACGAAACAACCAATTCCATATACAAGAGTTGTCCAGACAACCTAGACATGAACCTCAACCACAGCTGGCACTCTTAGGACCACCTCCAAGAGGACAACCAGATCTAGGACCACAAAAACATAGACATCCTCGAGAGTCTACACAAACACATTTTGTTGAAAACTCCTACGATCAGTCCTATCATCAAGATACAACACTTCCATCTGCTAGTTCTCAACATTATCAAACCGACAACTCATGCTCGTGCAAACGAGATGAGTATTCAACAGCAAGAGAGAATCCAGCACAGCTAGCCATCCAAGATGGTTATGCTATTACCACAAGCCCAATGAGCAACCATTGTTTTATTTGTGGTGAAATGGGACATTTTATGGCTGACTATAAAGTAAAAAACCAATACCATGCAGAATGTCCCAACTGTGTCCGTAAACACAGTTTCAAGGATTGTCCTAAACAACCTAACAGGATTCTTCCAGCTCGTCATATCTCATCCGAACCCGTTAGAGTTCTCACTAGAGCACAATGCCAACAACAAGAACAGCAACAAAATAATGTCAAATCAGCTAACCCCCAGGGAAGCAACTTGACGGCTTCCACATTACCAAAAGATTACCCAGACCCAAAGGTGGAATAATGGCAATACGATGAGTTTTGAAATGAGTTTTTGCCAGAGGACGAACATACAGAAAGTCTGTTCTCAGCTCATATCCCCAAAAAGGAGCAATCCCTACAGGGACTTGAAGTATTTTCTCACCTCTTGCAAGCTCAACTCACCGTGTTGTTTCATATCGCAATAAAATTCTTCACTGGGCTTCAACGTTATATCCATCAAAATTTTCAGCTGCCTACTATTCCTGATAAACAGCAGAAAACAGAAGAGATTCCTGAAATTCCCTAGATTCCCATGAATCTGTTGAATATAGGTGTTGTTAAGGGGACTAGCATCACCCTGCCTTTGTCCTATAAAGACTATCCCACAGTATTTGCTATCCTAGATAGCGGATCAGGCGTTAATATCATGGCTTTGTCATTAGCAAAGTCATGGGGCTTTCATACCCTCAATCAGCCACGATATAAACTTCTCATGGCTGATCAACGAATTACTGACCCTGTTGGTCATTTATCAAATATAAAAGTTCGCATAGCAGGTGTCAAATTTGTGCTAGATTGTGTCATCTTAGATTTACCAGAAGATAACAATACATATAAACTCCTTCTCGGTACACCCTGGCTCCAGATGGCAGGTGTTGTCCAAGATTGGAATCATAGCAAAATTACCTTTGGTAACCACGATAAACGAGTCACGGTTGACTCAACAGGCCATGTCAAGCCCGCCAAGGTATACGATGATTGGTCATCCACAACATATGATGAATCAGATAGCATCCCAATCCAACCAAATGGTCACTATACAAGATCCATGGACATAATCAATTGGGGTCACGCACTAGCCACTGTGGACTGTACTGATTCCAATTGATGTCGTATCAAAACTGCTGCAGCAGATGTGGATATTCTCCCATCTTCTATAGACATTGGCACACCCATCATCCCACTTATGATGATTGACCCGATTCCTATAGCGTGGTGCCCAGAAGAACCTAGTGTCTCTACCGCCCATGTTTCGGAAGAAGGTATTCTTTCCATGGATGATGTAGACATGACAGATGAACATGTACTCCTATATCTAGATGCACAATCTTATCCGCCAAAAACAATTCCTAAGGAGATAACGACACCAGGACCGTTGGCTCATGTCCAACTGACATCCAAGGTACCCAACACCCTAACATACAATTGAGGTTTTGACAAATCTCAACCGACGGGATCCGCTTCAATCTCAACCGACGGGATCTGTTCAAATCTCAACCGATGAATTTGCTCAGGTCTCAACCGACGGATTTTCATAAGATCTCGACCAATGTGACTTCATTAAAATCTCGACCGACGCTACAGACATGTCCCATCACGCCTGCGCCCACCCAAAGGCATCCATAAATGTCATCACTTCGTCCACATTTGCACCTCAGCTAAGTGCGAACTCTGGAGCTCCCTGGCGACGATCCTCTGGTAATTTTCAGACTCTCCTACACGATCCTGATGCTCTCTCATCTACTGCATCCGTCATTGCTTCTACACCATCTCCACCCAGTTTCAGCCATCCTCGTGTGTTTCCCATTGAGAGCGCCATCACAAACCGAAGCCAAACCTAATATCGCCAATGGAGAACAAAGCATTTGAAACATTTTGCATCGCAAGCATTCAAAATTCTTCCGTTACACTATTGAGCATCAACTTTTACTCTTACACACTTTCCTTCCATCCTCTCCAAACACCCATCTTAACCAAAAGCTACTTTCTTTACATCTCTTCATCCCTTCCGCTTAGTCACAACCATATACCAACATCTTCTTTTTCGGAACTTCTAACTTCCATTGTTCACACCATACTTCATTTGCCACACATCCTCCATACCCTTCTATCCACAACACCTCCACTTTCACACACCTTCCTTCTCATCCTCAGTTCCTCACAGTCCATTCCTTTCCTGCCATCACTCCCTTCAGCCAACATTTCCATTCCATCTCAGTCGGCGCCCTCCACTTCCATCTTGATGAATTCACACGTGTGGGACGCCCTACACATGTACTTTTGATCTCCTAAGCCCAATAATACCATAAAGATCGGACTAGCATTGATTGACAATAGGAAAGCTGATCATACAAGAAATATTATTGTGTTACAAGCAAGATCTATTAACAAAACATGAAACTAAGTGCAATAAATGCCTCAACTCGACTAGAGAGAGAATATGAATGTACAAAACTCGAGTAGAGAGAGAGAGGGCACAAAGAGCTTAGTCTCCAAATTTGCATTACACACAAATTTCATCATATTCTCAATGAGAGTACATCACATATATATAGATCCATGGACTCTCCTCCTACTTTGAGTTGAATTGGAGTTATGAATCCACCTCTCAAGCTATCTAGACTTATTCAAGCCACCTCACTATGTCTAATTGTGCCACCTAGTCTTTTCATGCATTAAATGTGGCATGCAAAGTAGCAATTCCTATGGAGCTCGAGTTTCTACTTCTACCTACCTTGAATACTTTATTCTAAGATGGGTCTTTACTAAGCTAAAAGAGCTCAATTCATCTTTGGCATTTTTAGGACCCCTACTTAAACATTAAATAGATTTTTTCAGTATTTTGACACATCTCAGCCGACGCCCTCCACTTCCATCTTAGCCGACACCTTTTCCACTTCCATCTCAGCCGACACCTTTTCCGCTTCCATCTCAGCTGACACCTTTTCCGCTTCAATCTCAACCAACGCCTGATAACCCTGTCTGACATCTCAACCGACACCCTTTTTCCAAATTTTGTTTTCCTTGGTTCTTCATCATGTCTACCAACCCTGCGTCCAACTCTGATGACCCCGACGCCAATAAGCTCGACATCCAATTGTCCAAATTGGATATTACAGAAATGCAACACTGGTACCAACAGGCAGCAGCTTTCTTTCAAGCAATTGAGTTCCAGATGCCTGTCCTAACGGGGTATCAATGCCCCTATCTTGTGCATATGATCTATGTCAACTACAATGCTACAGCAAGGTCGTGCCAGCTAATAGTTCCTCCTGTGAGGAACTATGTTTACAATTTATCATTTTCACCGGCCGACTTGCAACCTTTTGGGTTCCCAAGAGGACTCAATGCTATCACGAGGACACTTAAAAAAATTGAGCAGACAGCGTATTTCAAATTCATTGACCCATTCATGGCCAAGTGGAAAAACAAGGACGGAAGATGGTTATATGGTAAAACCGGTAAGACTAGTTTTGGGTGCGTTTTGAACACAATCGCCATCACGATAGTAGTGGTAAACTAGCGAAGGCGGAAGAGAGCTTGATCGTAAAAATTCATGAAATCAGAAAGCAAGAGTGATGGAAAAGAGGTGGTGAAAAAACAGAAGTGTTTGAGGTTTTTGGTATATTGATGATGTATCGGCGGATTAGACAAATTTTTAATAAAAGCGTGTCCTTCGTTTTGAAGGTATAGACTCAACAATAAAGTATCTAGTCCTAATAAATAAATAAATAAATGAAGATAAACAAAATACACAAATGCTTTGCTCAGTTTGCAAAAGTTCAGCTCGGTCTTTATGAGTATTGAACTGCGAAAATAAATAATATACACAATCTATGAAACAATGTATATGGTTGGCAGCGAAGATTGTTGCTTTTTTCGTTAAAATGTATGAACAAAAAATACATTGGCGAAAAATGCAAAAGTTGGCTGTGTTGCACTTTTCACTTTTCCAAAATGGTAATAACAAATTCCAAAGATAGTGTCGTATTTTTTGCAAACTATCATGAAAATTATAATCGTGAAGGTGTCGGGTTTTTTGGATATTTTCAGTATGCTATTAACATGAAAACATGATGAAAACAAAGGTACGTAACAAAATTATGCAACATGCTAGTGAAATATTATATTTTTCTTGCAAATTTCCTGAAGGTCAAAGATGGAACGAAGGTAAATCCCGAAAAATGCAAAGGTGTCGGCATTTTTCGTGTTCCGAAAAATGGTGGATTTACTTAACATACCATATTCCAAAATGGTGTCGGCTTTTTCGCAAGGAATATAGTGATAATGATGGCATTCTCGCAAAAAATGCAGCAAAAAATACAAACGTAACGAAGGTGTCGACTTTTTCGCACATTTTGCGAAGGTGAAGGATTGACAAAAAAGTGTCGGTTGGATGAAAGGTGAACGATTGTCACAAATTTCATTACAACATATGGGCGAAAAATGCGAAGGTGCAAGTGTCGCAAATTTTGCAAACTTACAATGGAAATTATTGGACCAAAGGTGACGCCTTTTTTCAAACTGGATAAAATGTGTATAGTATTGGAAATTTCGCAAATTTATGAAGTTGCCATATTCATTAGGAATTAGTCATAGTAGCGCTTCACCCTTGAGCCATTTACTCGAGTATCAAGTAAATGTCCTTCAAGATCGGCTAACTGAAGTGATCCATTGTTAAAGACTTCTATTGTTTTGTAAGGTCCCATCTATCTGGTATGTAATTTTCCAAGAAACAATATGTGTCTGTTATCATATAGAAGCACGTAGTCTCCTCGTTTAATTTTTACTTTTTAATAGATTGATCAAAAAATTATTTTCTTTTATTCTGAACTCGTTCAGTCTCAATTAATGAAAGACGACGATCCTCCTCCAGTTGCGTCAAAGCTATCATCCGCTCCCAGAGACTATCGTGTTCACCCATTGCTCTTCATTAGTAACGCGAAATGTCAGAACTTCAAATTCTATTGGTAATATGGGATGCATTCCATACACAAGATAATATGGAATCTGCCTAGTTGTGATCTATTCAGCAATTTTGTATGCCCATAAGACAGATGATAACTTCTGATCCTAATCAGAAGAATACGTTTCCGCTACTATTCAAAATTTTACACAAAATTTTGTTTGCCCGTTCCGTAAGCCCATTCGGCTTTGGATTATATGGAGTGATTTAGCGATGCGTAATAGAGAAGTATGACAACATAGCCTCGATGGTCTGATGAAGGAAATGGGTTCCCCTATCGCTAGCGAGTTCTAAGGGACATCCATAACATGTCATAATGTTTTGGAATAGAAACTTTGCTACAGTCTTAGCATCATTTTTAACTGTGGCTTCGGCCTTTACCATCTTGGTAACATAGTCCGTAGCAACAAGAATGTAACGTCGACGAGTTTTATGCGTGATTGTTTTGATAGGCCCTACAAAATCTATCCCCCACTTCTCAAAAGGTGCTTAGGGAATAATTGGAGTAAGCGGCCAATGTGTTGCGAAGCTGGATTTCTCCATCCTTTGACATGCATCACAATTTTGAATGAATAATTTAACATCTCTATAGATGGTAGGCCACCAATATTTAGCATTAAGGATCTTTTTTGCAATATTTTTAAGAGCATAGTGACCCCCCGAATCTTCCTCATGTAATGCACTTATTACAATGGTCGTCTCGGTTAGTTCTAAACATTGGCGAAGGCTATCATCGGCTCCTAATTTATACAATATTTTATTTATAATCGTATAAGGCCCTACTTTTGAAAGGAAAATAATTTTTTGCTATTTATTAAAATGTTCAGGAGAAATTTGGTCCTGTAAAAAGTTAATAATGTCCATATAAATTGATGTTTCTGATTGAATACGAATTATATGTTCATCCAAAAATTCATCAGAAATGGGATCAAACTGATTTTTTGTTTGGAGGCGAGATATATAATCAACATTTTGATGATCCTTATCTCTTCTTAATTCTACTTCATAATTAAACTCATCTAATAACAATACCCATCTAGCTACCCTACCCGAAAGATCAGGTTTATTCACTAAATGTTTCAATGCATAGTGATCTATGTGAAAAACGAAAGGGTATATTAAAAGATAATGTCTAAATTTCTTTACTGAATAAATCATTCCTAGTGCTTCACGCTCTGTAGCAGAATAGGTCTTTTCTGATGCTACGAGTTGTCTACCTGCATAATAAATTGGGTAATCTATATTTTGGTCATCTTTCTGACTAAGCACTACATGACCTATTGCAAATGATGATGTGTCTACATATACATGGAACTTTTTAGCCCAATTTGGAGGTCTAACTCGAATTGCTTCTGCTAATGACTGTTTTAACTTATCAAAAGTTTGCTGATGGTCTTGTGACCAATGATACTCAACAGACTTTTTTAATAAATTTGTTAAAGGAGTTACTATATGGCATAATCCCTAATTATCCTACAATAATATCCTACGTGTCCTAGAAAACCTCTAAGCTCTCGTAGATTGGTTGGTTCTAATAACTCTGAAATCATTTTTACTTTTTCATGTCGGCTTGTATACCGTCCTTCAAAATTTTATGTCCTAACAAGATGCCTTCCCTCATTCCGAAATAACACTTGGCCGGATGCAATTTAAGAGATGTCTCTTGACATCTTCTCAATGTCTTCTCTAATGCTTCTAAGTGGTCTTTAGTTGATGAATAAACACAGAAGTCATTCATGAAAATTTCTAAAAACTTTCTTAAATTTTTTTCAAAAATGTTCGTCATTATACGTTGGAATGTGGCAGGTGCATTACAAAGACCAAAGGGCATTCACGTATATGTGTACGTCCCCCAATCAGTGGTAAAAGTGGTCTTGGATCTATCTTCCTCTTTGATAAAAACTTGATTATAACATGAGAATCCATCTAAAAAGCTATAACATAACGTTCATGACCAGCTACCTGGTCAAGAATAGTATCTGTATGAGGGAGAGGATGATAATCCTTTGCTGTAGCAGCATTTAGTTTCCTAAAATCTTGGCAAACTCTAATCTTGCCCGTCTTCTTCTTAGGTACTATAACTATTGGTGACACCCACTCACTGCTTAGAACATGATATATAATACCCGCTCTAAGACATCTATCTAATTCATCTTCATATAACAACGAATACTTCGGGTTTAATCTATATTGTCTCTGTCTAACATGTATTGTTCCCTAAATAAGATCTATTCTATGTTCTCCTCATTTAACTAGTGTTCTTATTGAATCGTCCATTGACCAAACAAATACGTTTTGGTATTTTTGAAGAAGTAATATATACTCTTCATGTTTTTGGTCCGATTGGTGTTTATATAAATTCAAAATTTTACCTTTACTAATTTCTATTTCTACGTAATTTGTCTTATCTACCATCCCTTTGGTCAGGCTTGCTCTAGTTCCACCCAGAACTTCCCTTGACTCGGATGTTGTTGGTATTTCCTCATCCTCATCAATCTCATAGCATTCTATGAAATCGATCCAGGATTCAGTGGGTCTGGCTAACACTTCACCCCATTTGCTTGATATAACCACAGTCTTCCAAATAATATTGAATATGGTGTTGTATCTTTTGGGTTTATGACAAATAAATTCATAACAAATGTCTCTGTCTCTATAACTACACTAATACCTTTTAGCTCTCCTACTGGTATGCATTTGGATGCGTCTGCTAAATGGATTTCATGGTAAGTAATAGGTTGTATATATTTTTCTAGTCCTAATTCCTTATCCATTGACTCTATTATTAAGTTGATACTGGATCCCGAGTCTATTAGTATTCTATTGATAGTATGATCTCCTATAATAGCACTAGTCTCTAGGACTCCACAATCTCCTCTATCTATATATTCTACTTTATTATTGTATGCAGGTATAGTTAATGTGACAAATCTCTCCCCTTCCTCAGTCCTTACGGACTGGAGCCCTTCATCCTCTGAAGTATAACTCGAGGATGATGTAGTTTAAAGCATTCCAAGTATTAACCATTTCTGGTACTAATTGACTGTACCAAATCCTAGTCTGCTTTCGCAAAAGACCTGGCAAAATTCTAACTTTGTCCTCATCTGTATGTTCTTTATTTGTTATAGTAATAGATTCAAATTGAGACAAATAACTGTCTGCATCTTTAGACGATGATCTCTTAAAGAAATTGTATCTGATTTTTGTAGATGTGGGTGGCGCTGGGTTTGCCATATTATCAGGTGTTGAACTAGGAGGACTTGGAGGACTAGGAGGATCAGGATCTAGGCTACGCTCAGATGATGGTTCTGATGAAAAAGATTTTGATTCTGAACTTGGTTCAAAAGTGGAATCAGACGAATCTGATTCCGATGAGTCTGTAGAACTTGGTGTTTTAACAGATTTTTTCTCAAATGAATCTACAAATGCTGTAGTAGCATTTAGAACATCGTTAAACACTTCAGGTGTTAATCTTGTTCTAATTGACAAATTTCGCAAATTCTGCAAATACAAATCTCTAGATTTCCTATATGCTTCTAATTGCTGTGCATTCTCTAAACGTTTCTATTCAATAGTTGCTTGAGAGTATGTTCTTGGCATGCGTTACATGAGAAAGATTCGTAGACTTAATACACTTAAAAATATTACAAAAGATGAAATTCATCTCCCCGGCAACGGCACCAAATTATGTGGTGGCCTAGTCGTTATAGATTTTCACAAAATCAATGAATTAAGTAGTATAAAAGAGAGAATAATCTCTTCTTTTGTATGATAAGTATACTGTAAGAAGAAAAATGAAATGTGATGTGAAATATTCACAATGAATACTACAACGACATATCTGATTATCCTGATATATTTGGGTAAATTGGCATCCAGAAACACCAATAGTGAAATACGATTCATCAAACAGAATCGTATTGGCTACTGATTCCTCTTAATCGAATATAGAGAAATAGTTCTTATCACAGGAAACAAACAGAAAAGAGCATCAAACAAGTTCATTATCTGAACACATAGCTCATTTAGAATTGAAAGAAGTTTTGCTTATGGTTATCCTTAACAACTTCGGCTAATTCCTTGCACACATTAGTTAGAATTGTCGCTCTCTAGTGACGCTGGAAAATCCACATTAGAGTAACTGAAATTCAGTAGAAATGAGAAATATGTGTGACGCAGACAGAGAAGTATCACAAACAGCTACAGATCATTCAGAGTGTATTCGCTCAATTGATAAGAAGTAATGCTATAAGAAATGGCAGAGGGAAAGAATGCTAAAGCTTATAGAAACTGGCTCTCCTCTCTCTCTCTATTGATACTCAAATCTGTGCGTATGCATATGTACAATGGCACGAAGTGTTGACCTTATAGAAATGATCACCGGCCTCAATGTCATTTACCAATCGTTAAGATGTCGACTGAGATCCGCTAATGCGTCTCTTTAGAATGTCGCACAAAACATCGCGAGTTCTAACCTAAAAGTGAATTCACAAAGTGCAAATAGACCTTTTTAGGCAGTGTAGCACATTTACATGTATAAAAATTGAAAATTTTAACGATATAAAACAATGACTTTGGATAATGTGAGATCATGAGGCTCCACAAGATATCCATTTAAAAAAGCATTTGAGACATCTAGTTGAAAAACTTGCCATTTGAAAAAACAAGCAATAGAAATGATGATTCTAATTGATACCATCTTTGCAATTGGTGCAAAAGTCTCCTCATAATCAAGTCCATAATCTTGAGCAAAGCCCTTTGCACAAAGTCTTGTCTTATACTTGTTGATTGTGCCATCTTGATTATATTTGACTCGAAAAACCCATTTCCAACCAATAGTGTGCTTGTTGGATGGAAGATCCACAAGCTCCCATGTCTTGTTGGCAATCAATGCATCATATTTCTCCTTCATTGCTAGAAACCATTCTTTTCAGTTGAGTGCTTCATGTACATCCTTTGGCTCTTCATGTGAAATAAAATATGCATAATTAGTGGAGTTGAGTTCCACTTTTTTGCCTTTATCTCCATATGAGAGCCTTTTAGGCTCAGATCTTTCTCTTTGTGTTCTCCTTGGTGAGAAGACTCGAGGTGACTCCTCCTCAATTCTCGGCCCCATCTCTCCATGATAATCTTCAAGGGTGATGATAGGAGAATCCTTTTGAGAATCTTTGATCTCGGCCTCATCAAAGATGTATTTTTGATTCTCATAAAAAATAACATCTCTACTCTCAATTGTAATTGAGGTAGAGGGAACATAAACTCAGTATGCCTTCTTGTTGGATGAGTATCCAACCATGATCCCTTTGATTGAATTTGGATAATTTTTTCCCCTTGTTTCCAAGGGTACATGAACAAAGCAAGCACATCCAAAAACTCTAAGGTGATCAACCTTAGGTCTCTTCTTAAACAAGACTTCATATGGTGATCTTCTTGCAAGTGTATTGTGAGGTAATCTATTGCACAAATAATTTGCACAATTCATTGCTTCTCCCCAATATTCAGTAGGCAAATAAGCTTCAACTCGGATTACTTTAGCACATTCACATAGAGATCGATTTTTTCTTTCGGCAACCCCATTTTGAGATGGGGAATAAGCACAAGAAAATTCTCTCTTAATTCCTTCAACCACACAATAATCATATAACTTGTTGGAGATGTATTCACCTCCTTCATCACATCTCAAACCTTTAATTTTGAAAGAAAACTGTTTCTCAACATAAGCTTTGAAAACTAGGAAGTGTTCAAAGCTTATGTTGAAAAAGAAGAAAGAAGATACAACCAAATATATTTTGTAAAATCATCAATGAAGGTAACAAAACAAGTTGCACCACCAATACTTTTTGAGGAAGAAAAGTGAACATCCGAGTGAATTAATTCCAAAGGATGACAAGTCTTAATAGAAGTCTTTTGATATGGCTTTCTATGTGATTTTGCAATAGCACAAGCCTCACATAGCTTGATATCTTTGGAAAGTGATCTTGGTAGGCCAATAGCCTTATCATTCTTGATCATAGAAAGCATAGATTTATAGTTGGGATGCCCCAACCTTCTATGCCATAACTCCTTAGACATAAAAGCAATTTCACAAAAGTTTGCATTCTCATAAGAATTTAAGTTAAAGATGCCACCATATCTAGATCCATTAGCTAGGATCTCATCACCTTTCTTAATAAAGCAAGTATTGGCATTGAATTTCACATCACAACCACAATCAAGCAACTTTCCAACACTTATCAAGTTCTTTGTAAGCTTAGGAACAAAAAGAACATTGGAAAGTGATAGAACTTTAGAAGAAGCAAGTTTTAATGGAATATTGCCAATTCCTTCAATAGAGCATTCATGATCATTTGCTGTATAAATAGATCTTTTAAGTCCTTTATAAGGTACAATAGAATCAAAAGACTCCTTTGAACAACACATATGTGATGAGGCACCACTATCGATGTACCAGGATCCATCCTTCTTGAAGGGTGTTGACGAAATGCTTGACACCATGAGGGATCCTTCTCCTTCACTTGCAATAAAGTCTTCTTCTTTCTCATTAGAGAGATTTGCTTGTTTGAGTTGATTTTTTTTTTTGAAGCAATTAGAGGCATAGTGCCCATTCTTGCCACAAAAGAAACACTTGACTTTCTTCTTCTTGGTCTTGGAAGTAGAAGGATGAGTTGAGTCATCATCTTCTCCATCTTTGTCTTTGTCCTTGGTTTTGTCTTTGTTAAAGGCTTGAGAAAACTGGTTTTTGCTACTTCCTTTATGCTTGTCCTTGACAAAGAGAGCCTTTTCACTTCCAATATGCTCGAGTTTGTTCATCCTTGAAAGTTTGTAGCTTTGCGTTGCTTCTTCAGAAATGAGAATTCCTTGAAGAGTCTCCAAATTGGCAACTCCTCCTTTATGAAAAAGAATTAAACAAGATTATCATAGTCTTCTTTTAAGCCATTAAGAATGACTTGTACTAGCTCATCTTGATTGATTGTGACACCAACACAGGCAAGCTCCCTATGAAGATCTTTTACTCTTAGAACATAATTTGATGCACTCTCCTCACTTCTTTGAAAACTTTGAAAAATCTGATTTCTAAGAGTGAGAATTCTAGAAGTGTTCTTAGCGTCATAGATAGACTTAAGTGCATCCCAAGCTTCTTATAAAGGCAAAGGGAAAGTCAAAGAAGATTCTTCAAGTCAGAGTTCTCGCAAGACATCATCATCCAGGAATGATAAAATTCCAGCAAGTTCACACATGTGGGGAACAATCCTCAAGTGTGAATGATCTTGTTAAGCTTTGTGTTTAGCACATAATTTGATTCTAGATTGAATATCAAGATCTAGTACAAGAATTTATGGCCAAAGCCCAATCTAGAATGCTAATAATCAAAGAATTATTGCATTCAAAATCAAACGAGAAGAAGTACAAGAATTTAATACATTAGCATAATCCTCTACAGTTAGAGAGAGAAAGAGAGAGCAAAATTCAAGCAAACAATAGGATAGATCCAAGTTGACATGGAATAGCTTCAAAGCTTGGTTCTTCATAAAAAATTATGAGAGAGCCTACACATATTTATGGAGATTGGAGTAGCTCGAGGTAGAACCATCTCTCTCCTACTTTCATCCACATCTAAAAGTGAAAACTAGCAAACTAGTGACATTTGTCACTTTACATGTATGCATTTCTACCTACTTTTACCAAGTGTCAAATGTTAAAATTGAAAAACAATCCATATTGATTTCTTGGCTTGCTACAAATATTGTACCATGCAAGTATGTAGCTCATTAGTGCAAAATGCCAAGTTTGGCCTACATAGAACTCGAGCTACATGGTTATGTATTATCTAGTTTGATAAATGCAACTTGCATATAGTTTGTAGACATAGAATTAGGTATGCTTGTAGAAACTCGTGGCAACTCACATGCATTAATTGTAAGTGATCCATAGTGACATGCAAGGCATGCACAAAGTTTAATGGACACATGCATGATGATTTGGACATTTCTAGTTAGAACTAGTACACTTGTAAAAAGTTGGTAGAATTTCATGCATGACAAGTGACAAATGTCACATAGACTCTAGATGTCATTTTGGAATGGATAGATATGGTTCTACCTCAAGCTACCTCAATATCCATAAATATGTATAGCTCTCCACACAATCAATGATGAAGAACCAAAGTTTTGTAGCTATCTCATGTCATTTTGGATCTAAACAAATATTGCTTGTTATCTCTCTAGCTCTCTTTCTCTCACTCGTGTTGAGGCTAATGCTCATACATTGAAATCTTGTATTTTTATTCATTCTTTGATCATTGCTATTATATTCTGTTGATTAGCATGCTAGATTGTGGATTAGCCATTTCTTCTGAACTAGATTTTATTAATCAATCTAGAATCAGGCTATAGTGCCAATCACAAAGATTAATTAAGATCGATCACTCTTGTGGACATTCCCCACACGTATGAATTCTAGAAATTTTGTCATGGTATCAGAGCCACATTAAGCTTTGCATGCTAACAACTCTGATTGTACAAGAAACTGAGAGCTAAATCAAGCAAAGAAACAATTTTGCACTTTTTCTAACCCTTCTTTGAAGTGTATTTGGATCAAATCAGACTTGAACTGAATTTTTAGACCTGAATTGAGGAAGTACGGAATTCTGGAATTTTGCACGTGTGAAAATCAGAGTTTTTCAGTCCCTTTGTTCTCCTTACTTATAGATCCAAAGATAGCAGTGTGATAGCTTGATAAAAAGCATTTGATCTGTACTTTCCATAGAGATTGAAATCAAATCAATCTGATGTGTCTAGCAAGATTTATAAGCTCTTAAAGAGGATAGGGATAGGTCCAAAATCCGAGTTACAGCATTTTGATTTGATTCAATTATACTTTGTTCAGAATCCATTGTTTTGAGCATCCAACACAAGAAACTGTAGATCAAGACTGAGTTTGAAGTATTTGAACACCCTTTGAGCCTTCTGAGTGTCAATAGTATTTTCTTTTGAGGCATTTCACACATGCCAAAAGTAGAATTCCCACCAGCCAAAGTGTCTCTAACCACTTTTTGTGTCTGATCTAGAAAACTTGTCTTGTGGAATATTTGAGATTCATCTCAAATATAGTTGCAAGTGTTTCACGTAGGAAGGTAGTTCAACCTTGAAAATACCTATAGTGAAGAGAGCAGCAACTCTAAGTCTAATAGGAACAAGCTCAAACATATCTCAATCCAATAACTAAGAAGTCTTCATTATAATGGCATCTCAGGGAGGATATCTTCTAGAAGCCAGTGAAAGACTAAACACTTCTAATTACTCAATTTGGAAGTTAAGAATGGAGTTTGTTTTGATTCTCCAGGATGTTATGGATATTGTGCTTGGTGTTGAGGAGGAGCCTCAAGCACAGGTTGAAATTCCTAAATATAAGAAGAGAACTAGAATGGCTCTACATTTCATTAAGATGAATATATCTAATGAAAATTTGAGAGAGATAGGATTTTGCACTACAGCCAAAGAAGCTTGGGATGCACTAAAGACCATCTATGAAGCAAAGAATACTTCTAGAATACTCACTCTTAGGAATCAGATTTTCCGAAGTTTCCAAAGAAGTGAAGAGAGTGCATCTAACTATGTTCTGAGAGTTAAAGATTTACATAGAGAGCTTTCCTGTGTTGGTATTACCATTAACCAAGTTGAGCTAGTTCAAGTCATATTGAATGGCTTGAGAGATGACTAGGCTTGAGAGATGACTATGATAATCTTGTTCAGTCTTTTGCTATTAAGGAGGAGTTACCTAATCTAGAAACCCTCCAAGGAATTCTTATTTCTGAAGAATCTAGACAAAGCTATAAACTCTCCAGGATGAACAAACTTGAATATGGTGGAAGTGACAAGGCCCTCTTTGTCAAAGGTAAGCAGAAAGGAAGGAGTAAGAACCAATTCTATCAAGCATACAACAAAACAAAGACAAAGCCAAAGATCGAGATCAAGATGGTGAAAAGGATGAAACATCTCATCCCTCTAACTCAAAAACCAAGAAAAAGAAAGTGAAGTGCTTCTTCTGTGGCAAAAAGGGGCGCTATGCCTCTAATTGCTTTAAGAAGAAAAACCAACTCAAGCAAGCTAATCTCTCCAAAGAGATTGAAGAAGATTCTGCAGCAAGTGATGGAGAAGGATCACTTATGGTGTCCAGTTTTTTTTCATCACCTTTTAAGAAAGATGGAGCTTGGTACATAGACAGTGGAGCCTCTTCACATATGTGCTGTTCAAAGGATTCATTTGACTCAATCTTACTTTTCAAAGGACTCAAGAGATCTATTTACACAGCTAATGATCATGAGTGTCCAATAGAAGGAATTGGCAACATTCCATTGAAACTTGCTTCTTCAAAAGTTCTTGTACTTTCTAATGTTCTTTTCATTCCAAAACTTACAAAGAACTTAATTAGTGTGGAAAAGTTGCTTGATAATGGTTGTGATGTAAAGTTCAACTCCAATACTTGTTTTATCAAGAGAAAAAATGAGATCCTTGCTGATGGAACTAGATGTGGTGGAATTTTTAAATTGAATTCTTATGAGAATGCAAACCTTTGTGAAGTTGTTTTGTTATCTAAGGAGGAGCTGTGGCATAGAAGGTTGGGACATCCTAACTTTACATCTATGTCTCCTAATTCTGTTAAAGGGATCATGGTTGGATATGCATCCAACAAGAAAGCTTACAGGATCTATGTTCCCTCTACCTCAACTACAATTGAGAGTAGAGATGTGATATTCCATGAAGATCAAAAATACATTTTTGAGAAGGCCGAGTTCAAAGATTCTCACAAAGATACTCCAATCATCACCCTTGAAGATCATCATGGAGAGATGGGGCCGATATTTGAGGGGGAGTCACCTCAAATTTTTTCACCAAGGAGATCTCAAAGAGAAAGATCCGAGCCTAGAAGGCTTACCTATGAAGATAGAGGAAAGCAAGTGGAAATCAACTCCACTAATTGTGCCTATTTTATTTCTCATGAGGAGCCAAAGGATGTATATGATGCTATCAACTCAAAAGAATGGTACCTTGCCATGAAGGAAGAATATGATGCTTTGATGGCCAATAATACATGGGAGCTGGTGGATCTTCCATCCAACAAGCATACCATTGGTTGCAAATGGGTTTTTTGATTCAAGTATAATCAAGATGGAACAATCAACAAGTACAAGGCTAGGCTTTGTGCTAAAGGATTTTCTCAAGTATATGGACTTGATTATGAGGAGACCTTTGCCCCAGTTGCAAAGATGGTGTCAGTTAGAATCATAATTTCTCTTGCTTGTTTTTTCAATTGGCAAATTCTTCAAATGCATTTCTAAATGGCTATCTAGAAAAAGAGATCTATATGGATCAACCTATTGGGTTCATCCATGATGAGGGAAAAGTTTGCTTGCTCTTCAAAAGTTTATATGGATTAAAGCAAGCCCCAAGGTCATGGTATTCTCGACTCAACACCTTTCTTGAGTCACTAGGATTTAATCTTAGTAACTATGATCCTTCCTTATATGTCAAGTTTTTTGATAAAGATATTGTCATCCTTCTTATTTATGTTGATGATATCATTCTGACAGGAAGTTGTATCAAGTTAGTTGAGGAAACCAAGATTGCACTTGGAAAAGAGTTCAAGATGCAAGATCTTGGAAAAATTGACTATATTCTAGAACTAGAGATTGACTTTCTTAAAGATAAAGCTTTCATATGTCAATCTAAGTATGCTCTTTCAATGTTAATAAAGTTCAACATGCTGAATTGTAAGAGTATAGAAACACCTATGGAGCAAAATGTAAAGGACTCTAACAAAGGTGATGAAAGATCCTTCGAGGACATCACACTTTTTAGAAGTCTTATAGGCTCCTTAATTTGGCTCAAAATAACTAGACCTGACATAAGCTTTAGTGTTCATAAGTTGAGCCAGGCTATGCAAAATCCTTTAATTTATCATTGGAAAAAGGCCAAGAGAGTGCTTAGATATATCTCTTCAACTTTTGATTTTGGTTTATCATATAAAAGTGAAAATCTTTCTATTATTGGTTATTCTGACTCGGATTTTGCAAGTGATAGAGCAGATCGAAAATCTACAAGTGCTTATGTCATATATCTTGGAGGAAACTTGATATCTTGGCTTTCCAAAAAGCAAGATACTGTATCACTCTCATCATGTGAAGCTGAGTACAAGACGCTCACCACAACAACAAAGGAAGTGCTTTGGATCAAGAGGTTACTAGTGGAGCTAAAGATAATTATGGAAGAAAATATACCTATGATCATGTGTGACAACATTTCAGCTCAAGCCCTTGCCAACAACCCAATATTCCATGCAAGGAGCAAATATATCAAAGTTGCACATCACTTCATGAGAGAGAAGCTCATTGGAGGTGAAATCAAATTGGAGCACATCGACACATCATCTTGCATTGCAGATATGCTCACCAAAACTTTGAGCAAAAGTTCCTTCAACAAGCATAGAGCCAACCTTGGAGTTACACCAAGATCCATATTCAAATCAATATAGATCATTTTTAGGAGGAGTGTTAAAATTGAAAAACAATCCATATTGATTTCTTGGATTGCTACAAATGTTGTATTATGCAAGTATGTAGCTCATTAGTGCAAAATGCCAAGTTTGGCCTACATAGAACTCGAGCTACATGGTTATGTATTATCTAGTTTGATAAATGCAACCTGCATATAGTTTGTAGACATAGAATTAGCATGATTATGCTTGTAGAAACTCATGGCAACTCACATGCATTAATTGTAAGTGATCCGTAGTGACATGCAAGGCATGCACAAAGTTTAATGGACACATGCATGATGATTTGGACATTTCTAGTTAGAACTAGTACACTTGTAAAAAGTTGGTAGAATTTCATGCATGACAAGTGACAAATGTCACATAGACTCTAGATGTCATTTTGGAATGGATAGATATGGTTCTACCTTGAGCTACCTCAATCTCCATAAATATGTGTAGCTCTCCACACAATCAATGATGAAGAACCAAAGTTTTGTAGCTATCTCATGTCATTTTGGATCTAAACAAATATTGCTTGTTATCTCTCTAGATCTCTTCTCTAACTCGTGTTGAGGCTAATGCTCATACATTGAAATCTTGTATTTTTATTCATTCTTTGATTATTGCTATTATATTCTGTTGATTAGCATGCTAGATTGTGGATTAGCCATTTCTTCTGAACTAGATTTTGTTAATCAATCTAGAATCAAGTTATAGTGCCAATCACAAAGATTAATTAAGATCAGTCACTCTTGTGGACATTCCCCACATGTGTGAATTCTGGAAATTTTGTCATCAAATTCTAAACTAAATTTGTCCCACCATGCATGTGTCCAATTCACTTTGTGCATGCCTTGCATGCCACTATGGAACACTTACAATCATGGCATGTGATATGCCACGAGTTTCTACAAGCCCATTATTGGCAGTTCTATGTCTATATTCTATATGCATGTTGTATATGACCAACTAGACTCAAGAAACCTTGTAGCTCGAGTTTCTTCTAGGCCAAACTTGGCATTTACAATATGAAACATTACATATATATAGAAAAAACAAAGCCTAAGTCAAGATAGATGATTTTTCATTTTTCAACAAGGAAGTCATCACCTTAGAAAAAGAATCCATCTTCTCGGAAGTCATCACCTCCACGATCGATTCCTGCTAAGAAAGCTAAATGAAGATCCAAGACTAATCCTTTTGAAAAGGGGAAATCAGATGAATTACGACTTGATATGCCTGATGCTTATAAAGTTATGTCATTTGGACTATGTAATGCACCAAGTTCATTTCAACAAGTTATGCAATTTGTTTTTATGGAGTATTTGCAAAACAATTTTGAGCAAGTATCAGATTTTCTTAAATCTAGAAAAGTGTCTGATTTGGGTTACTCATGGAGCTTCTTGGACATGTGATATCAAGACATGGAATTGATACGAATTATTCCAAAATCAACATTATTGTGGAGTTGCCACCACCATGAACAATTCGAGGAGTTTATATTATCATGGGTCATGCAAACTATTACTGGATATTCATTTTATTTTTTGCAGACTTAGCACAACCTATATATAAGTTGACTATTGTACCAATTTGGATGACTGAGGCATTGGAAGCATTTGAGAAATTAAAGAAAGCCTTAGTTTTTGCATCAATTCTACGAGCTCCAAACTAGACAATCAAATTTCATGTTCATACTGATGCATCAAACTATGCTATTGGATTAGTTTTAATGCAACCAAGAGAATATAAGAAAGATTATCCTATCAGATTTGCTAGTTGACAGCTTACAGATTATGAGAAAAATCATTCTACAATAAAATGGAAAGCGTTGGCTATGGTATTTTCCATGAAGAAATTTTGACATTATTTAATGGTGACACATTTGCATTTTATACAGACCATCAGCCATTGCTTTATCTAATAAACAAAACATACGAGACCATTGCAAGATGGCTATTTTTACTAACTGAATTTGATTTTCAAGTTGTGATCTGAAAAAGTAAATACCATTATCTTGTCAACCATGTCTCAAAAATACAGACAACACCAATTGGATGATGAACTACCGAATGCTGCATTATTTTATGTTGAAGCAGTGGTGGGGAAGTGTAGGTGGAAACTCCACTGGACTGGTTGAGCAATCGGATCGGAACGATATTACTACTGCGCGGAGGCAGTCGTCGATTGATTCCCTTTGGTGCATGCACTACAACAAGAGTAGGCAAACACAAAAGTAAAATAGAGTTTAACTGCGTGGTTGTTTTGCAAAAGCAAAAGAGCAAACAATCAGACAAAGCAGTAAGAAAGTTAGACATGAAGGCGTAGTAGCAACACATACAACTCTGACAAGAACTCTGAACGCAGTAAAAGAAAGTGATTGATTTAGATTATTGTATAGAAATACAAGTTAGATTGATGCTATGAGCACAAGACAATAGCGAACGAAACCGCGTGCTCAAGAAGCTAACTCCGCTCTATAAAAGCTATGAGCTTATTACTGACAATCAGTTTGAAAGAAAGAATCAATGCATGAAAGCATCCACAGGTTTCTGTCACTCACAAATCTAACTACAATCTCTAAAAGCTACTCCATCTGAAAGAAATGAATCAATACAGAAAGGCATCTACAGTGTTGTCTCTGATAAGCTGGCGTCTTAGCATCAATGTGTGCTTGAGCATCTAAAGAATCAGCTTCTCAATCTGGTATGCTTATTTATTGTGTACAATGATCTATATACAATTTTACATTTGTGTAGATGTAAGTACAAAAAGATGGCGTGGAGCCGTTGTGTCGTCTGGAGGAGATCGTGATAGCTACTATCATTGCCAAACTTGTTGCATAGTACTAGAAATGGGCATTAGGAGACAATAGTTTAGCCAAGTTGAGTTTTTTCGATATGTTGACCTATTCCAATATGTCGGCCTTCATTCTCTTGCCTACTTTCAATAGTAAAGCTGTGCGACAAGGCATGTGAATTTGCAACGATATGAATGGAAACAGATTAATATGGGATTTAGTATTAAATCAACTTAATCTTAGTTTGAGTACTAGGATCAGAGAGGGGTTGATTGAGTGGAAGAAATTATGTTCTTAGAGAAAATTGGATTGGAAAACTGCTGGCAGTGAATTTTATTCATCTCAGAGATTTTTTGGATATGTTATTTACTCATGAGAAATAGAAATTCTTTTGTAGCTGAGTTACAAGGTCTCAGTGAGATATGTGAGTAACATATGTGGATTTTGGAGGAATCTGCCAAATAAAAATGTGTTTATGTACTGGGTCACATATGTGCATGATTAATCTTGTATGAATCTACTGTGTATTCCTAGTTACTAGGGTTATTTGGTGCACTTAACCTAGTCGGTGAACATAAGCATATGATCAAGTATTGTTTTGACAGATACTTGCATAGTTAACAAATATTTGTATGGAAGATTTATACATTAACTTATAAATGATTTGGGTAAGGATCCAAATGTGGTGTCATACTAGGATAATTGAATTCTTCACCTATACATTTAAGATTTTTGTCATTGGCAATTAACTTGAGTAGTTGATTACTCCAGGATGAGGTTAATTGGTAAAACAATCAGTGTGATGAGGAGTCACCAGAAATTGATATTTTTGAATTATATTGCTTGTAAAAGACGCATGATGATGTTTGTGGACTAATGAAAATGGATTTGCTCTCAAGATCGAGGTATTTCTGATGTTCATATATTACTACAACCAGATGACTACGATCTACTACCTAAAGAATAAATCTGAAGTGTTTGATTCCTTCAAGAAGTTCATGGCATTTGCAAAGTGACACATCTCAAAGAAGATTCAGATCATCAGATCTGACAATGGAGGTGAGTACAAGAGCAAAGAATTTTCAAAAATCTGCCAAGAACAAGGGATCGAACATCAGTTCACTCATGTGTACACACTAGAATATAATGGTGTTGCGGAAAGAAGAAACATGACGCTAGTTGAAGGAGCCAGATGCATGATGGCATAGGCTCAATTTCCAAGTCAATTCCGGACTGAGACAATAGTTGCAGCTGTACACTTGCAGAACAGATCAACAACGATATCGTTGGAAATTAAGACACCATACGAGATGTGGACAGGAAGAAAGCCTGATCTATCATACGTATGTGTGTTTGGATGTGCAGCATACAAGCACATTCCAAAAGAAAAGAGAAGTAAGTTCGATGATAAATCAGAGCAAACGATCATGGTTGGGTACTCGAACGGATCACAAGTGTACAATCTCTACAACCCAACCACAAAAAAGATTGTTTCGAACAAAGATGTGAAGTTCGATGAGTCCACACTACCAGAAAATAGAAAGATCGTCGACTGCAAATGGGTATACAAGAAGAAAATGAAATTAGATGGCATCGTTGGCTGTTACAAGGCAAGGCTTGTCGCGAAGGGCTACACACAAAGATATGGTGTTGATTATTTCGACACATATTCGCCAATGGTCAAGGTGACAAGCATACGACTACTCCTTGCATATGGCACACAACACAATCTGGAAATTCACCAGATTGATTGAAGACAACCTTTCTCCACGGAGATCTAGAGGAAGAAATCTTCATGAAGCAACCTGAAGGATTTGAAGACCCCGACAATCGACAATATGTTTGTCGGTTGCAGAGATGCATTTATGGTCTAAAACATGCATCACGAGCTTGGTACAAGAAGCTCGATAGTCTTCTGAAGTCTCTAGACATCAATCCTACACAACCAGACTACAATGTCTACATAAACAAAATAGGAAAAGATTTTTTTATATTGACTATTTTCGTTGATAATTCTCTGATGATAGGAAATTCCTTGATGCTGATAAAAGACACAAAGAGTTAGATTTTTGAAAACTATGAAATCACAGATCTAGGAGAAACAACAAAATGCCTCAGTCTGGAGATCAGAAGAGATCGAATAAAAGATGAAATGCACTTGAGTCAATCTGAATATGCCAAAAAGGTGCTCAAGCAGTATCACATGATGGACTGCAAAGACAAGGCCACACCAATGATAGCTGGAGCCAAGCTAACGAAGTAGGATTGTCCAAAAACGGAAGAGGAAGAACAAAAGATGGCAAGTATACCCTACCAAAACCTAATTGGTAGTCTGATGTACCTTACAATTTGTACCAGACTCGACTTGACTTTCTCTGTTTACGCCTTCAGCCAATTCTCTTCCCATCCTTGCATGGCACATTGGCAAATGGCAAAATGAATTCTACAATATATGAAGGGTACCCAAAATATGGGATTAACCTACAGAGCAGAAAATGAAAGAAAAGAATTCGAGCTACACCACTACAATGATGCAAGTTGGACGAGCTGCAAAGATGACAACAAGTCCATAATTGGAGGATGTACCATAACGTGTGGAGCTGCAATCAACTGGATATGCAGAAAGCAAACCTTGGTAGCTCAATTTTCTTGTGAAGCTAAATACGTCGCAACTTCAAAGGTGGCAAACAAGGTAATGTGGTTGCAGATGATGTTAGAGGCAATTGGGATACCACGAGGAGGACCATGCACGATGATGATGGACTCTCAGAGTGCCATTTATCTATCCCAGAATCCAGTCTTCCATTCAAAGACAAAACACATACCTCTGAAGTACCATCACATTTGAGATTTGATCTCGAAAGGAGAGCTCCAGGTCCAGTACATGAAATCTGAAAACATGATTGCAGATCTGCTCATGAAACCTCTCAACAATTCACTCTTTGCAAAGCAAAGGAAGATGATTGGATTAAACGTGCAAAGTTGAATCCCAAGACACGAAGCGAAGTGAAACTCGAAGGTTGAATGATTCGCAAAAGTCAAACATGCCTCCAGGACCAGAAAGACAAAGACACAACATGAAATGAAAGAAGCGAAAGAAAA
Organism: Diphasiastrum complanatum; assembly: GCA_029204225.1. Taxonomy (NCBI): domain Eukaryota; kingdom Viridiplantae; phylum Streptophyta; class Lycopodiopsida; order Lycopodiales; family Lycopodiaceae; genus Diphasiastrum; species Diphasiastrum complanatum. The sequence goes on along the minus strand of CM055096.1, from coordinate 18,019,141 downwards.
TCTTTCACGCTGCCAGCTGGTAGCTCAATGGGCGTGGAGTCTTAAACTTCATGCCCAGCTGAAATGACTAAGCAATAAGGGAGAGTAACTGATTAGTTGATTAGTGTTAACTACTCTTGTAATTCTTTGTTTAGCTATCTTGTAAACTCCACACAATGGAGATATAAACTATTTTTTTGGATCAAAATATACACAGAGAATGTGCATGTGTAGAGCAGAAAAAAAAAATAGAAACAAAATAGCTGTGTATGAAAGTCTGCCAACGAGCAGAACATAGCGAAAGAGCAGAGCGTCAGGCCGCCAACGAGCGAGACGCTGACCATCTCATTCTAGAAATTAAACCGATAATTTGATTGCTCTATTTCATGCATCTCCTTGTCTGTCGCTGTCTTGATTGCTAGAATGAAATCTGTTCTGTGATCTGTAGTCACGTGTCTAGGTTCCTGTGAGCTTCCACAAAAAAGAAAATTCAAAGGAACAAAACCATTCACGATACAGAAACAAACCCGTTCGCGACACTCTACAAATTATTCAATTTGGAAGTTAGGAATGGAATCCATCCTTATCATGCAAGATTTGATGGATATTGTGAATGGAGAGGAAGATGAGCAAATTCATCCACAAGAAGCAACTAAATATAAGAGAAAGTGCAAGCTTGCACTTCATTGTATTAAGATGAATGTTGCAAATAATTTGCTCAAAGAAGTAGGAGCATGTTCCTTAGACCAAGAGGCTTGGGAGACTCTTCAAAAGATCTATGAGTCCAAGAATACCTCAAGGTTACTTTCCCTCAAGAACCAAATTCCTCAATGCTTCCAAGGGAGGAGTGAGAGTGGACATCAATTTGTTTTGAGAGTAAAAGATTTGAACAAAGAGCTTACTTATGTTGCTGAACCTATTAAAGAGAGTGAGCTTGTGCAAATAGTTTTGAATGGCTTATGTAGTGATTACTACCCTTGTCTAAAGCTATGCCATCATGGGAAACTTGCCTACAATTGAAGACCTTCAAAGTGTGTTGATGGCCGAGGAGAGTAGGAAGGCTCATATCAAATCAAGGATGGAGAGGCTCTCCATCAATGATGGTGATGACAAAGCCTTATTTTTCAAGAGCAGAGGCAAAGTAAAGACCAAGGGAGGAGCATTCAAAAGGGAGCAAGCAAAGGATGGAGATCAAGGATGATCCACATCCTCATCATCACAAGTCAAGCCCAAGAAGGACAAATCTAAGATAAAGTGCTACTACTATAGCAAGATGGGGCATTGCCTCGGAATGCTTCAAGAGGAAGCAAGATCAAAGCCAAGCCAACATTGGACAAGAGGAGGAAGAGAGCTATCATGAGGACTCACTCATGATGTCAACCTTTTCATCATCAAATGTCAAAGGTGAAGATCCTTGGTGGATAGATAGTGGGGCTAGCTCCCACATGTCGGGTAAAAGGGAGTATTTTTCTCAACTCACACCTTATGTAAAATCTATAAATTCCATTTTTACAGTAAATGATCATGAATGTAAAGTTGAAGGTGTGGGATCCATTCCCTTATTCTTAGGATCCTCCAAGAAGACTAAGATAGATGGTGTTCTCTTTATTCCTAGCACACTAAGAATCTGCTTAGTGTTGGCCAACTTTTAGATCATGGTTTCATTGTGGAGTTCTCTACTAATGTATGCAACATCAAGAAGGATGATCATAACAAGGGGAACAAGGTTTGGGAGGCTATTTAAGCTTGATGCTTTTGTAAATCCTAACCAAGTTGTGATGGTAGCCGAGGAGACCAAGATGATCACATTTGACTTGTGGCACAAGAGGCTTGGTCACATCAACACCAAGTCCATGGAAACTATGTGCAAGGAGGAGCTTGCTCTCGGCCTACCAAGATCTTTGGCAAAGGAGGAAAGGTTATGTGAAGCTTGTGCCTTGGCTAAGGCACACAAGCTACCTTTTTCAAGCTCAATCACAAAGACAAGTCATCCTCTCGAGTTGATCCACTCGGATGTGCATTTTGCTAGCACAAAGAGCAATGGTGGAGCTACAATGTTTGTCACCTTTATAGACGACTACTCAAGATATGGATGGGTATATGTACTTTCCTCTAAAGCACATATTTTTGAGAGTTTTGTAAAGTTCGAGACTTTTGTTGAAAATCATCATAATCACAAAATCAAGTTCTTTAGAAGTGATAATGGAGGAGAATATATCTCCAATGAACTTAAAGACTTTTGTGATCAAGAAGGGATCAAGAAGGAGTTATCTTGCCCCTACACTCCTCAACAAAATGGGGTAGCCGAGAGGAGAAATAGGACACTATTTGAGTGTTCTAAAGCTCTAAGGTTAGATGCATGCCTACCTAAGTATTTTTGGGGAGAAGCTCTCACATGTGCTAACTTCTTACGTAATAAAGTTCTATGTAGCTCTATAAATGGTAAAACATCTTATGAGTTATTGTATGGAGAAAAGCCTAATCTCAAACGCTTAAAGGTGTTTGGATGCATTTGCTATGTACATGTCCCTTTGGACAAATGAACCAAGGAGGATCCATCATCCATGAAGGGGATCATGGTAGGTTATGGCAATGCAAGCAAAGGTTACAAAATCTACATTTCCTCTTCTCAAAAGGTTGTCATTGTTGGAGAAAGAGGGTGTGTCGTGTGTGAGAAACAAAAATAGCTCAAAATAAATTAGGCAATTTCTCTTCATGCACGTCTATGAAATGCTTTAGCCAAGCAGTTGCATTTACCGCATCTAGAGAAACAATTTGACCCTATAAGGATCCCCGTAATGTTGGATCTTTTTGAAGTTGTGCATGCATTCATTAAAGCCGTGAGTTTCCGACTGCGTGGACTGCTTTGTAAGCTTTGTGACAAATGTCCAAAGAATTTAAAAAATAGAAATAGGAGTTTTTGTCTGGCCTCATTGTTGCACACAAATAGTAACTCCTTTCATCCTTACTTTGTAAAAAGAAGTTTGATCTTATTTCAATTTCTCTGATACTGAGTTTTTGTAAGCAACAGGATGAGTAGCAAATAATATTTTGTATCTTACGAATCTTAGATTTTGTAATCAACTATTTTTGACGACTTGTTAAAACAGGTGAAGATCTCAAGTCTCTCTTGTATTTTCCTTTTTGTTTGGAGTTTGATCTGTAAATTGAACATGTGACACTTGTAGGTGCTTGAGCTGGTTGAGAAGGTATTGAAATTTCTTGACTCCGAATTCTAGCTCCAACCTTAAAATTTTTTAGACACTCAGAATGGTCTAAATTTTCAATAAATATAGCCCTTTTAGATTTAACACGACGAACATCACTTTGAGAAGGTCTCCTATGACATGTGAAAAGCTTGAACGTCGAGGATCAACAGATTTATGGGGATCTGTTGATTTACTAGAATCAGTGACAAAAGGAATTGAAGCTTTTGAATCATCACTCAGTGATTCAACTTATTCAAAAAAACAATGTTCTAATTGTGCAGAGCTTGTATATGAATCTGAAGAGGAGGATGAGGTCGAAACATTTGACACAAGTTGAGTTACAGGTGTCATTTCTTGAAAAGTACTTACATGAGAAATTTCAGAAGATGAATGGGTAAATGATGATGATGCCACATCATTTACAAAAGTGGTTTTTAAAAAAAAAGCTATCATTGGAAATTTCAGATGAAGATGATGCACTTGTTGCAACGTATTGAATTACAACTATTGGAATGGAGCAGGTAGAACTTGTTGACATCGTAACCTTAAAAAAAAATTTAACTAAGACTTATGCTAAGCATAGACTCAAACAAAATAGTTAACACATAAAAAGTGCTTCACAAACTTAACATTATTCTATGTTGGTCATAGAACAAATAAAAAGCTATGCAAACCTCAATAGACTTGAACAAGGAAAATAGCTAAATGCAAATAAGCTACAAGTCTAGAAAGAAAATGGTTAATTGGAATCGCAAACAACCATGCCTTAAATACTATATGGGTGCATTCTTAGGGTTAGGGTCAACCTAGGATTAGGTCTAGATTAGGTTTAGGGTTCAGTTCCTATTGGTTGAAGAACGTAAGCACGGTCCCGACATAGTCCCCCGAGGTCGGCGTGAGGCGGCTTGAGGCACGATAACTCGGTTCCGGCACAAACTCCAGGTTGGCATGAGGCATGAGGCGGGAGTCCCAAAAAAAACATTATTTAAGGACCCTAGTCAAAGCATAACTCACCTCATTTGCGAATTCAGAAGCACACATGCTTCCAGAGCTCTCGCTGCAACAAAATCACGGATTCCTTTAGTTATTTGCATACGTTCTTGTGTACACATTTCGTTATGGTAAGATTCTTGTCACTTCTGAATTCCTTTCTATGCTTAGCATGGGTAACAAGGTATTGCAACTACTGAATATTCATTTTTATGATAGAGTTTCACTTCTTATAACCTAGGTGGCGTACGCTCAGCATAGGTGGCCGGCCGCCTGAGTCTCCTCCTATCACCTATGCTCAGCATAGGATGTGTTTGAGTACTGAGCACTCACCTATGCTTAGCATAGCATGTCCTCGTGATGTTTTGTTTCTTACTTCTTATCTGACCTATGCTGAGCATAGGCCCCCTTGACTCTCACCTATGCTCAGTCAAGGTGAGCTCTCAGGACACAAAGACATTCTATGCTGAGCATAGGTGGTAGGAGAGGACCTGAGAGACCACCTATGCTAAGCAAAGGTGAGAAGAGGACCGGAGGGGCGACCTATGCTCAACATAGATCAAAACTCGTAGTTCTCCCTTGTTGCAAGCCTTAGCTTCCCAAAAGTGAAAATTATGAGACATTTTTGCAAGAATATGTGCTTCTCCTTGGTCTCAGATACTTGTAAATAGTGTGAATTTATTATTAATTTTTTTTACGGAAATTGCCTACTTTATTAGTAATTTTTAGAGATTTTAGTCAAAAATTGCTTATTTTTTTTAAGTTTTTATTATTTATAATAAGGTCATGTTTGAAATTTTACTAAAGAACTTTTCTCTCTGCAGATTGTCTCCTCTTTATGCTAATCTTCAAAATGTCGAGGATTTCTTTTGAAATCTAGGGCAAACCTCAAGATATTTTGTTGAAAGACAAGAAAGAATTCATGTACTACTTCACCAGAGGAGTTAACAACACAAAGTTCTCTGAGCTTTTTATTCATTTAGCAGAGAAGCCTGGCAGGGAGGATTCACAGTTTCATATTCAAGATAGATTACTTGCTGATCAACCAGATGAGGATGAGGAGGAAGGTTTTGTGAACGTTCTGGTAAAGGAGACGGATTAGTCTCATTTTATTTTCATTCTGAACAAGACTATGATTAAGATTTGACTCTACCAAGATGATGCCATCAAAACGTACTTTGATAAAGCTCTTGTGACTTTGGTATGTAATCATAAAACATGTTTTCAATAATGTTTATCAACAAGTGTTCTATGCTTAGCATAATGTTAACTATTTATAAAATTCTAGCACATTGCAAGTAAAAGATCTCTTATCAAAATTGAGCAGTCCTATGCTGAGCATAACAATATAAACTTATTTGCTCATTATGTTGTAAACCTGTATTTTGTTTGTGTTTAGAGCATGAAGCAATGCTTAAAACTGGTGCTAGCTGCTATTGCGGAGGGGAAAGGTCTGGTATATTCATTATGGAGTGCCAAATCTATATCTATGGGACCTCGCAAGCCTGCTTCTACCATTGCTCAGGTCACAAAACTCACCACTGAAAATGTTGAGGCCACTATATCTACCCCTCACCCAAAAAAAAAAGATCACACAATATTTCTGAATCCTCACCCACCAGACCCAACTCCCACCCAAAGACCATGGCTACACATCTCCACAAGTCCATTCTTATAGTTGAAAACATAGTTGTATATTATGTTCACACATAACTAATTGAAGTTTTTGAAAATTCTTGTTTATGTTTAATGTATTAATATTTATGTCGCCTAGTATAATAGTGGGTGCGATTTTGGGAATGTTGCTAAGTATCATGTTTACTTGTTCAATAAACATGGAAATAGTAGAATTTAGTTGTTTGCATATCACAATAATATGTAGATTGTAGGCTTTATGAGTAAATGTAGGATGAATAATTTCATTGTGCAATGTATTAAATAATTGAACATGTTCAAGATGTTGAGTTTTACGGTACAATATTGTTGATCCTACAAAGACATAATTGTCAATGGCTTCGAAGGTTTTCGGAAAGTAAGGTTTGTGATAATGTGTCTGGGTTTTTTGTAACCATAATATGTGTGATGTCATTAGGTTATGATCATGTACAATATTATGTTTGTATTTAGATAATGATCTAGTGTTTAGTGATTGAATAATGAGATGCATTTTTGTGTAGGTAAACTGGGCTCCAAATGGTTCAATACTCATAGTGAAACATGCATCCCAACCAAAAACCCTAAACATAGTTCTAGGATTCTAGGCCCGTCGAGCCAGGAATTAGCCATGAATTGGTCAGATTCAATAAAAAATGGTCAGAACTTTGGATAGGAGTTGTCCACAAGTTCATGGGCTCAACACGAACCCACAAGACCATTTGTAGCTCTATTTTGATGCCTTTTGTCCAAAAATGCCCTTTTTGTTGGGGGTAATACCACTAAATAGACTACTTTCCAGCACCCCCAAGAACTGGTCTAGTGTCAATGAATGAAGTCTGTTTTACAGGAAGTCTATTCCATCCCGTGTTGCACGCCGAGACGAACCTACAAGACTAAACCAGACTCCAAACAGTTTAGTACTCACAACAAAACGTGCGTCCAAACTAGAAACCCTAAACATAGTTCTAAGATTCTAGGCCCATCGAGCCATTTTATATAAAATGGTCAAAACTTTGGACGGGAGGTATTTACAGGTTCGTGGGCTCGATACAAACCCACAAGATCATTTGCAGCTTAATTTTGACACTGTTTATCTATAAACGCCCTTTCTATCGCGAGAAATGTCACTAAATGAACTACTTTCCAACATTCTCAAAAATTGGTCCAGTGTCGTCGAACGAAGTCTATTTTTCAGACCCTCTGTTTCGTCCTATACTACACGTTGAGATGAAACCACGTTACTAAATCGGGCTTTAAACGGTTCAGCAAAACATGCATCCAAACCAGAAATCCTAAACGTAGTTCTAGGATTCTAGGCCCATCGATTGGTCGAATTTAGCCGAAAATAGTCAAAACCTCGAACGGTAGGTGTCCAAAAGTTCATGAGCTCAACATGAACCCACTGGAGTAGTTGTTACTCAATTCCAACGTCGTATGCTTGAACCTTCGTGCCAGGAGGAACACCACTACAGTAAATGGACTTCTTTTTGGCATTTTCGAGAAGTGGTCTAGTATCGCCGAACGGGCTCCGTCTTGCATGTCGTCTGTTCCATCTAGTGCTGCACGCCCGAGATGAACCCGCATCAACAAACTGAGCTCCAAGCAGTTTATTTTGCACAGAGAAACGTGCATTCAAGCCAGAAAATCTAAAAATAGTCCAAGGAATTGTAAAGATATCAAGTTTTTGAGAAATCAATGGATGCACATGCACACTCATACACACATGCACAAATCATACACACAAATCCATATATACACACACACACCATCGGACACAAATCATGCACACAAATTCACACACAGATACACATGCACACTCATACACACAAATCCATACATACACACACACACACATCATTGGCCACCCACCATCGATGGACACACTATGCTAGACTATCCACACACATGCATAGATATATGCACTCTCACAAATACACACATAGACATAAACACATGACTCACGTACATACATATACATAAACACACATATACATAAACACATGCACTCACGTCATACATACACATACATCGTCCATCCGTCAACGACCATCGACTTTCCTCCTAAACCATCGGCCGCCATCCAAATCATCGACCATCACCCATATCAACATACCCCGGGCGAGATAAATAAAGTGCCCCTTATTTTTACATCAAGGGCAGCAAGAAGGGGCGGGATTTAAAATGTGCCTCTTATTAATGCATCAAGGGTGGCTAGAAGGGGCAGAATATTATATGTGCCCTTTTTTGTGCATAAGAGGCAGCTATCAGGGGCAAGATTTGTATTGTACCCCTTCATTTTTATGCTAGAGTTATGAGCATGTCTATATACATGCATGTGTGATTTGGATTTCGTTGAAATAGCTCAAACCCAATCTTAAGCACATACATTTAATTTATATATGTACTACTACACAAATGCATTTTAACATTATTTATATATTGAGCACGCACACACACACACACACACACACAATACAGCTAGTGAATGTAAAATTTTAAAGATGTAATTTAGGGGTGGGTTTTTCCCTGCCCCTAAAAAAGTATCATTAGGGGCGGGTTTCTTCCTGCTCCTAAAATACATGCAATGAAATATCCATTTAACATGTGTACCATATACATAAAAATTAATGCATCATACTATATGTATACTATACATACATACATACAAAAATACACACACACGAACACACATACACACACCTTGTGAATTTGAAAGTTTAAAGATGTAATTTAGGGGCGGGTTTTTTCCTGCCCCTAATGAAGTGTCATCAGGGGCAGGTTTTTATTTGCCCCTTATGAAGTGTCATTAGGGGCGGGGTTTTTACTGCCCCTAAAATACATGCAATGAAAATTCCATTTAACATGTATACCATATACATATATGATTATTGCATAGGGTCACTATACTATATGAACTATACATACAAACATACAAAGATACACACACAGACACCTTCTAAATTTAAAATTTTAAAAGTGTAATTTAGCGATGAGTTTTTTCCTGCACCTAATGAAGTGTCATTAGGGGCGGGTTTTTTCTTGCCCCTTATGAAGTGTCATTAGAGGCAGGTTTTTTCCTGCCCCTAAAATACATGCAATGAAAATTCCATTTAACATGTGATATCCATATACATATACGATTAATGCATGGGGTCACTATACTATACGTATAATATACATACATACATACAAAAATACACACACCTTGTGAATTTAAAATTTTAAATATATAATTTAGGGGTGGGTTTTTTCGTGCCTCTAATGAAGTGTCATTAATGTTGAATTCACACATGTGGATTGTCCACAACATGTACTTATGATCTCCTAAGGTGTGTAGATGCACCAAGGTCAAGACTAGATTGAGATTCAAGATCAATCTTAGATCCTATGGCAAAAACACACTACTACATGCATTCAATCACTTCCAACTCTCACTCACACATGTGGGAAGTATTCAAGAAATAATATAAGTAAAAACAAGCTGCTCTCCTCAGGTAGAGAGAGAAAAAGCATCATGAGCTCTCGGGTAGAGAGAGAAAGCTAGAAATCTAATAACTCACAAAATCCATAAAATCACCAAATCAATTAGATCCAAAATGAGGAGTACAATGATACTAGTAGATCCACGAGCTACCACTATGCTTAACTATGATTGGAACATACTTTGTCACCTCTTGATCCTATTGGACCATTGATCCATGCACCTCTTAATTCTATTGGACTATATTCAAGCACACCTCAATTTCCTATTGGACCTCACAAGGTTCCACCTCTAAATCCTATTGGACCTCTTGGAATTCATCAAACAAAAGCTTTACACTTGTATACACTCTAATTGGCACGTGTTTAGCCTCTTACTCTATTTTGGCTCAATAGTGGCATTACAAGTGGAAATGCATAATTTCCCATCTATGCCAAATTTATTCCTATCAACATCCTACACCTAGATGCTTGATGTAAAAAACATAAGAGCCCTATATCTAACATAGATGATCTTTTTCAATTCTTCACACTCCTCCTAAAAAATTATCTATGAAGATTTGAGCATTGATCTTGATATAGCTCCAAGATTAGATCTATGCTTGATGAAAGCACTTTTGCTCAGAGGCTTGGTGAGTAGATCGGCAATACAAGAGGATGAGTTGACATGCTCCAAATAGATTTCTCCTCCAATAAGCTTTTCTCTCACAAAATGGTGTGCCACTTCTGTGTGCTTGCTTCTTGCATGAAATATGGGATTATTGGCAAGAGCTTGGGCCGAGATGTTATCACACTTGATCATTGGTAGATCATCCTCCTTGATGCACTTTAGCTCCATTAATAACCTCTTGATCCAAAGCACTTCTTTGGTAGTTGTAGTGAGTGCTTTGTACTCGGCCTCACATGAAGAGAGAGATATAGTATCTTGCTTTTTGGAAAGCCAAGATATTAGATTGCCTCCAAGAAAGATAGTGTATGCACTAATAGACTTTCGATCCATCTTGTCTCTTGCAAAGTCCGAATCCGAGTAGCCAATAATGGATAGATCTTCACTTTTATAGAGTAGACCATAATCACAAGATGAAGATGCATATCTTAGAATCCTCTTGGCCATCTTCCAATGATGGATCTTAGGATCTTGCATAAATTGCCTCAATTTGTGCACACAAAAACTTAGATCAGGCCTAGTAATGGTAAGCCAAATCAAGGAGTCTACAAGACTCCTAAAAAGTGTGATGTCCTCAAAAGATCTTTCATCACCTTTATTAGGATCTTTTACAATTTGCTCCATTGGAGTATCTATGCTCTTAGAATTTTCCATATGGAATTTTTTTCAACATAGAGTGAGCATATCTAGATTGGCATATAAAGACATGATTTTCATAAAAATCAATTTCTAGGCCTAGGATGTAATGCATCTCTCCTAGATCTTGCATTTTAAACTCACATCCAAGTGCTAGCTTGGTTTCATCAACTAGCTTGATACAACTTCCACAAAGAATAATGTCATCAACATAAATTAGAAGAATGACAATATTGCTATCAACAAACTTTAGATACATGGAAGGATCATAGTCACTAAGAGTAAATCCTAGTGAGATAAGAAAAGAGTTAAGTCTTGAATACCATGATCTTGGTACTTGCTTGAGTCCATAAAGACTTTTGAAGAGCAAGCACACTTTGGACTCATCCTTGATGAATCCTTGAGGTTGTTCCATATAGATCTCCTCCTCAAGATAACATTTAGAAAAGCATTGGATACATCTAATTGGAACACCTTCCACTTGAAAAAACAAGCAAGAGAAATAAGAATTCTTATTGTCCTCATAATCAAGACCATGGATCTGAGCAAATCCTTTGGCACATAATCCTGCTTTATGCTTGTTGATGGTGCCATCATGATTGAACTTGATCCGAAATACCCACTTGCAACCAATCACATGCTTGTTGGATGGAGGATCCACAAGCTCCCAAGCATTGTTGGTGATCAATGCATCATACTCTTGCTTCATGGCATCATACCACTCCTTGGTATTGAGTGCCTCTTGTACATTCTTTGGCTCTTCATGAGAGACATAAAAAACATAATTAGTGGAATCAAGATCCACTTGTTTGCCTTTGTCAACATATGAGAGCCTCTTAGGCTCGGACAAGAAGGAAGCTTATCACACCGTCAATCAGCCATGGAGAGATTCTGAGGTTTATGTTAGAGATTTGTCTCCAGACAGTTAACCTAACAGATTTGCGATAAAAAGGTGAAAAAGCCACTTTGTCAAGTTGAGCTAAAATCACCGTTTCTCCACGGAATTTTTTGACTGAACACTCTACAGTCATGGATTCAGTAGGGCGACCCTGCTCCAGGCCTCAGATCGTGCTCAAAATGATCCACATGAGAGTTTAATATGATAGTTTTCAGAGAAGGGAGGCGCGGCCGCAGGCTGTTCGCGTGCCCAACGCGATAAACAACTTAGTGTACCGAAGACCATAGCATCTGCAGGAGTATGGTTCGATGCCTAGATGTACTTTGAACCTTTAGATGAGGTGTCAAATGAATCAACAGTCCAGAATCTGTGATGGGAAAGAAGTTTGAATCACAAGATTTGGTTCAACCATTGGATGAGTTTTGAACAGGGCCGTGAAGAATTGAAGTTCATTCTGGCCTTCAACTTCATTAAAAATTTTCATACTGAAAGTTGAGTTGGGTCCCTTCATAAGTGAAGAGTGAAGTTTCTTCAAAGTGAAGAAACAGTTCAAAAGCTAGAAAAGTCCCTATTTTTGGGTCCTTTGCCCGTTTTGACCCAAACGAAAGGCTATAACCTCCAAACGAAGGGCACCCAGACTGTACCTGCAAGTACGGTACAACAAAACAGAGTGGTTGCAGTGGAGAAAGTGTTTGGAGTACGCCAAAAGTAGTTTCACCATTCGACTGGGCACGTTGTTGGGAGTTGACGACTGAGTGCATTTCGGAAGGCGACGTTGATTTGGCTTTCAAATTGGTGGAAAAGCGGCGAGTGGCCTGGTAAGAAAGAAAGAGCAGGTCATTATTTTCAGCTTTTGACATCATTGTTGGCCTCAACATACTGTTCTTAGCCTAAGGCATAAGTTTCAAGCAGTTTTGCGATGGCAAACATGAGAGAGTCCATTTTGAGTGAAATTAGCAAATTGGACGAGATTTCCAACTATGCAGTGTGGAAATTCAAAATAAAAAACATACTGATGGAGAAAGATGTGTGGGAAGTCATCAGAGGTGATGAGAGAAAACCGCCAAATGAAGCAGACATCAAAGTGTTCGACAAAAAGATGAGAAAAACTTTGACCTTCATTAACTTGTCAGTGAAGGATCACATCATTACGCACATTTGTGATGCTATTACACCCAGACAGGCATGGGATGTGCTAAAGGAGTAGTTCGAGACATCAAATCCGTCAAGAATCATGTTTCTGAAGTCAAAGTTGAATAGTGCCCACATGGAACAAGGAGAGCACATTCAGACGTACATGACCAGAATCAAGACAATGAGAGATGAACTGCATTCTATTGGAGAGCGCATACGTGATGTGGAGCTGGTGCATAATGCATTATGCAGCATTGCAGAACCCTATCAGATGTTTGTGAGTGGAATAGCATCAAGAGAAAGATTGCCAACCTTTGACGAGCTCACAAGAATCTTGATGCAGGAAGAGCAACGATGAGAAATGGTGAAAGCTAGACGTCAAAATACTGACGATCAGGCACTTGCGACACGCCAAAAACAAGGCAAGGGCAAGGGCAAGAAGAAGTCTAAGCAACAATTTGCCAAGTCTCAGGAGGATGAGAGATCTTCCAGCAAAACTAAGAAGAAAGACAAGTGCTTCCATTGTGGTAAAAAGGGCCATTGGAAGAGTGAATGTCGCAAATCCCTGGCGGAACAAGGCAAGGGAGAACCAAAACAAGCAGGTAACCTTGTCAATGAGGGTGAGATTGAAGACTCTAGCATTTTCATATCTGCATTGTCATCTAATCAAGATGATCAAGCATGGTATATTGACTCAGGAGCCACAAGACACATGACAGGTAACAAGAATTGGTTCAGTAGTTTGAAGGTGTTGGATAATGGAACATCTGTTTTACAAGCAAATGGTGAGGTGTGCATGATCAAGGGGATAGGCACAGTTTCAATCCAACTGCTTGATGGCAAAAGCAGGATGATCAGGGAGGTACTTTACGTACCAGGTTTGAAGAAAAATCTACTTTCTATTGGAGTCATTACCGATTAAAAGTTGAAAGTAGAATTTGCCCATGATTGTTGCTTTGTGAATGATGCGAACCAAAAGTTCAAAGTTATTGCAAATGGAATAAGAGAGCTCAATACAAAATTGTACAGGTTGAATGCTACAATCAAGGGGCAACATGGACTTGTATCATCCGTTCCTTCGCAAACTGAATTGTGGCACAAGAGGCTTGGTCACTTGAACTTGGGGAGCCTCAGTTTGATGAGAAAATTGGAGATGGTAACAGGGCTGCCTACCATAGAAGATCACTTGAAATCGATGTGCGAATCTTGTGTATATGGGAAGCAGCATCTAGAGAAGTTCAATAAAGGGAGTGTTGCAAGAGCAAAGAACATCTTGGATTTAATCCACACAGATTTATGCGGGCCTATGAGGACCATGTCCTTAGGAAAAGCCTTCTATTTCATGACCTTTATTGATGATATGTCACGTAAGACGTGGATCTACTTCTTGAAGAAGAAATCAGATGCATTTGATAACTTCAAGAACTTCAAAAACTTGGTCGAAAATCAGACAGGTAGGAAGATCAAAGTCCTAAGATCAGATAGTGGAGGTGATTATAAGTCCAATGACTTCAATGATCTTTGTGATCAATGTGGGATTAAAAGACAATTTACGCAAGCTCATACTCCTGCTCTCAATGGTGTAGCTGAGCGCAAAAATTGTACGATTGTGGAAAGTGCCAGATCTATGCTAGTTGAGATGAAACTACCAAAAGATTTTTGGTCAGAAGCATGTAGCATGGCAGTCTATCTTCAAAATAGAAGTCCTACCATTGCCATACCAAAAATAACACCTGAGGAAGCATTCACAAAGAAGAAGCCAAAGGTGAACCACTTGCTAATCTTTGGATGTAAGGCCTTTGTACACATTCCTAAGGAAGAGAGACGTAAACTTGATGTAAAAGCTATCAAGTGCATATTCCTAGGATATGATGATCGCATGAAGAGCTATAGATGTTTTGATCCAGTCGAAAACAAAATCCATATAAGCCGAGATGTTATCTTTGATGAATCAAAGATGTATGAAGACGAAGATGCTGAGAAGATAGACACATCCAATAGGTCAGATGGTATAGTGAGGATACCACCTGATGATGATCCATTCATTGACCGAACATGAGGATACATCTCAAGATACTACTACTCAACCTCAAGAAATAGGTTGGAGAGGCAGGGACAAACCTTTTGGTGCAAGAAAGATTGAAATTGCAGGTGACAAATGCAAGGAGAAGGATGTACCATGAGATACATTTTCACTAGGAAGCCGATCACCTGACAAAAAGCTCCCTAAGTGGTTTGAGAGGTTGATGGAGAGCCGCGACATAGATGACTTTCTAGGATCATCTAACTAGGGAGAGCTACGAAGATCAACAAGAGAGAAGATACTACCTGAAAGGTATGAAGCAAATTATGCTCTCTTATCTAGCATTATTCAAAGCAAAGAACCTTTGACTTATGGTGAAGCGAAGGATGATGACATTTGGATCAAGGCCATGAGAGAGGAGATGGAGTCAATTTCTAAGCATAGCACATGGGACTTAGTAGGACCACCAGTTGGCAAGAAACCCATTGGTTGCAAATGGGTATACAGGACTAAGTACCATGCAGATGGAAGTATAGCAAAGCACAAAGCAAGATTGGTGATCAAAGGGTACGCACAAAATAAAAGCATTGACTATGAGGAGACCTTTGCGCCAGTTTGTAAGTGGAATACTCTATGTCTACTTATTGCTTTAGCTTCACATTTTGGTTGGCCTTTGCATCAAATGGATGTGAAATTTGCTTTTCTAGATGGTGAGTTAGAAGAAGAAGTGTTCATGGATCAACCTGAAGGCTTTATAACAAAAGGACAGGAAAATAAAGTATGTCGTTTGAAGAAAGCGCTTTATTGGCTTAAACAAGCACCACGTGCGTGGTATAGCAGGATTGATGCCTACTTTCGTTCAAAGGGGATGGTGAGAACACATTCTGATCCAAATCTATATGTCTTATGCTTTGATGGTATGGTTGCTTTGATTGCTCTTTATGTTGATGGCTTGATTATTACGGGAAATAATCAAGAGATGATAGGCATGATCAAGAAAGACCTCATGGAACAATTTGAGATGACGGATCTCAGTCTGATGCATTACTGCCTTGGAGTAGAAGTGTGGCAAAAAGGACATGAAGTGGGTTTAACACAGGTGAAGTATGTCAAAGAGTTGCTGCATAGGTTTAGGTTGCAGGATTGCAAACCAGTAAACACTCCTATTGAACCAGGTAAAAAGCTTTCTAAGTTTGATGAATCATAGTCATTTGATACTACGCTATATAGACAGTTAGTAGGGAGCTTGATTTACCTTACCACAACTAGACCAGATATATGCTATGCTGTTGGCATTGTAAGTCAGTTTATGGTAGCACCTACGGAAACGCATTGGAAAGCATCTAAACGCATTTTGCGTTATGTGAAAGGCACTTCAGAGTATGGCTTGATTTACAGGAAGCATGATAGTTTACCTAAGTTGTGTGGCTATGTGGATGCGGACTGGGGAGGTGACTATGATGATCGTAGATCCACCACAGGATATATATTCTAGTTTTGTGGTAATTGCTTTTCCTGGTCTAGTAAGAAGCAAAGTACAATTGCTCTTTCCACCACAGAAGCAGAGTATAAGGCAATGTGTAGTGCTGCACAAGAAGCTATATGGTTGAGACAAATCTTGGAAGAAATTGGCATGAAGCAGAAAAATCCCACGACTTTACATAGCGACAGTCAGAGTGACATTCAGCTAGCAAAGAATCCAGTGTTCCATGCAAGAACTAAACACATTGAGATTCAATATCACTTCATATGTGAGAGGCTGCTGAGTCGTGAAATCCATGTTGTTCATTGTAGCACAGAAGAACAACTAGCTGATATTTTCACTAAGCCACTTACTAGAGAAAAGTTTGATAAGTTTAGATCAAAGCTTTCTGTACTTAAAGTTTGTTGACTTTAAAGCTATGTATATGACTGTATAAAAAGTGACTCTACTTTAAGGGAGAGAGTTAGAATTAAAGTTAGAATCACCGTGTTACTGTATTGTGGGTCCTATCAGTGGATAAGGATCAGTTGGCCTCGCCACGAGGCAAGTCGACAGGATACGCGTCCCACCAACGGCAACCTGGGTCATGCATGGGTTGCCTGGGTGAACAACTATATGTATAGTGTAATTTCATTTTGAAAAACACAGTTGCTATGTGAGCTTGCTGAGGAGAGTGATTTTTTGTCTGTGTTACTGTGTAGCATGATCTGTGTTCCTGTGCGAAGCAAATTCTAAGTAAGAGATCCCTCTCCATCACTTGCAATAGTGTCTTCCTTCTCATTGGTAATGTTGGCTTGCTTGAGTTGATTCTTCTTCTTGAAGCAATTGGTGGCATAATGACCTTTCTTACCACAATAAAAGCACTTGATCTTCTTCTTCTTGAGCTTGGATGATGAAGCATTAGAGGAATCATCTTCCTCCTCATCTTTGTCTTTGGATTTGACTTTGTCCTTGATTGAGGATTGTTGATGTTGGTTCTTGATCCTCCCTTTGTGCTTATCCTTGGCAAAGAGAGCTTTGCCATCATTATGAGTGAGAGAAAGCTTGTCCATCCTCAAGAGCTTGTACTCTTGTCTTGATTCTTCCGAAATTAGCACACTTTGGAGAGCCTCCAAACTTGGTAGCTCCTCCTTAATGGCATAGGATTGGACAAGGTTACCAAATTCACTTCTCAAGTCATTGAGAATGACTTGAACTAGCTCATTTTGACTGATGGAATCACCAATACAAGCAAGTTCTCTATGAATACCTTTTACTCTCAAAACATAACTAGATGCACTCTCATCACTCTTTTGGCTACTTTGAAAGATTTGATTCCTAAGAGTGAGAAGCCTAGAGGTATTCTTATCCTCATAGATTGTCTTGAGACAATCCCAAGCTTCTTTGGCTGTTGTACAAGTACCTATCTCCCTCAATATCTCATTAGAGACATTCATCTTAATGTAGTGGAGAGCCATCCTAGCTCTCTTTTTGTATTTTTGAACCTCTTGAAGAACTTGTGGTTCTTCTTCAAGGCCAAGAACTATGTCCATCACGTCTTGAAGGATCAAGATGGACTCCATTCTCATTTTCCAAATTGAATAGTTTGAAGTGGTCAATCTTTCACTTGGTTCCAACAAGGATGAACCCATTGAAGACATTTGAAGTGAAGAAAACTCAAATGATGAACAATAAATGTTGCTACACACTCTCAATAGGATCCAATAATAGAGTACTATCTCCTCTTATGAAAGATCTTGCAACTATTTGTGAATTGATTCTCACTAGCTACACAAATCTCTCTAAAACAAGATCTATTTCACATAAAATGATGGAGTATAGGCAAAGTTAGGATCAAACACTCTTAGCACGTGTGAAGTACTCTAAGAAATCAAATTTGACTCAAATACAATGATATTGCATGAAACAAAATGGCTAAGATCTCAAAACAGTGCCTAGATCACATATAGATGAGATTGGCAAGCATACAACTGTGATTTTGGATCAACCAAGCAATCTCTTGACCAAACCAAATGTGTCCACCC
Organism: Diphasiastrum complanatum; assembly: GCA_029204225.1. Taxonomy (NCBI): domain Eukaryota; kingdom Viridiplantae; phylum Streptophyta; class Lycopodiopsida; order Lycopodiales; family Lycopodiaceae; genus Diphasiastrum; species Diphasiastrum complanatum. The sequence continues at coordinate 18,000,962 of CM055096.1, read as the reverse complement.
AGGTCTAGGTGCCCTACCCAACCCTCTTCCAAAGCATATAACTTTTGATTGGCTCAACCAAATGGAATGAAACTGATTGAATCAAAACTAGACAAAAATAGCTTTAAAACAAGCTATCAAGCAAGATAAATGGATCAAGCATGAGAGAGAACTTCCAAACCAAAATTGGATATTTCTCACACGTGTCTGAGCAACTGATTTCGTACAGTACCAGGTCAGACCCAATCAATGTCCTTTTGATCTCTTTTGATCCAAGATTGAACAAGATAGCTAGCAAAATGGGCCTTGACAACTTCTAGCTCAAGATTGATGAAATTTTTTTCACTTAGATGGATCAAAATGCATGGTAACCTTCGGTAGGCTCTGATACCATGTTGAATTCACACGTGTGGACTGTCCACAACATGTACTTGTGATCTCCTAAGGTGTGTAGATGCACCAAGATCAAGACTAGATTGAGATTCAAGATCAATCTTAGATCCTATGGGAAAAACACACTACTACATGCATTCAATCACTTCCAACTCTCGCTCACACGTGTGGGAAGTATTCAAAAAATAATCTAAGTAAAAACAAGCTGCTCTACTCAAGTAGAGAGAGAAAAAGCATCATGAGCTCTCGGGTAGACAGAGAAAGCTAGAAATCCAATAACTCACAAAATCCATAAAATCACCAAATCAATTAGATCCAAAATGAGGAGTACAATGATACTAGTAGATCCACGAGCTACCACTATGCTTAACTATGATTGGACCATACTTTGTCACCTCTTGATCCTATTGGACCATTGATCCATGCACCTCTTAATTCTATTGGACTATATTCAAGCACACCTCAATTTCCTATTGGACCTCACAAGGTTCCATCTCTAAATCCTATTGGACCTCTTGGAATTCATCAAACAAAAGCTTTACACTTGTCTACACTCTAATTGGCACGTGTTTAGCCTCTTACTCTATTTTGGCTCAATAGTGGCATTACAAGTGGAAATGCATAATTTGCCATCTATGCCAAATTTATTCCTTTCAACATCCTACACCTAGATGCTTGATGTAAAAAACATAAGAGCCCTATATCTAACATAGATAATCTTTTTCAATTCTTCACATTTAAGTGCAGGTTATTTCCTGCCCCTTATGAAGTGTCATTAGGGACAGGGTTTTTCCCGCCCCTAAAATACATGCAATGAAAATTCCATTTAACATGTGTACCATATACATATATGATTAATGCATGGGGTCACTATACTATATGTACTATACATGCAAACATACAAAGACACACACACACACACACACACACACACCTTGTAAATTTAAAATTTTAAAAATGTAATTTAGGGGCGAGTTTTTTCTTGCCCCTAATGAAGTGTCATTAGGGGCGAGTTTTTTCTTGCCCCTTATCAAGTGTCATTAGGGGCGAGTTTTTTCCTGTCCCTTATCAAGTGTCATTAGGGGCGAGTTTTTCCTTGCCCCTTATTAAGTGTCATTAGGGACGGGTTTTTTCCTGCCCCTTATGAAGTGTCATTAGAGGCAGGTTTTTTCTTGCCCCTAAGATACATAGAATGAAAATTCCATTTAACATGTGTACCATATACATATAGGATAAATGCATGGGGTCACTATACTATATGGCTCATTATCATTGTTGAGAACCTCTAACATCCTTGAGTTTATTGCTTCAAGCGCCGCGAACTTTATCAATGGTATGCTGCAGATGTCATAGATTTGTCTGCTTCACGAAATACTATAGTTGATAAAATATTGTCTCTGAAAATACTTTGTTGACAAAGATCTCCTCTTTTGACGTTGTTGTGCCATTGCAACTTCTTTGAGCTCTTTGCACAGTTTGAGAGATCTTTGAATTATAGCAATTGTATCTAGAGACTTGTATGACCTTTTTTTTTTCATACAAATAGTCATGTGCTTTTGAGTTATTAATAAGATGATCTCTTTTGTGGTGACACGACTGGCATTTTATTGGTGAGAGCCTCTATCATTCTTGCTTTATTTCCTTAGAGATTTTAAACAGCATCAGTGGTCTGCTGCAAATGTCATAGAGTTGTTTGCTTTACAAATTATTTCAATTCATAATCCAGAGCAAGTTCAAATCGATCCATCGGGTGGAAATAAGGTCTTGAAACGAGGATGGGGCAAGTGAGATGAAGTTTCAAGATTTACCATATGGTGGAATATGATGGAATGAATGGATGGAAGGAAAAAGAAAATGAGATAAGTGTTGTGTGGTTTTCCATATCTCTCCATAATATAACCAATGCTCTTTGTACAATTCTCCATGAAATCATCATTGCTTGCCTTTGAAAACAGCTTTGTCATTGAGGTTGTGCGCTCATAACTTCAATCTCTGATTGACTTGAGAGTCCTTCAGTTTACGTAGGCCTATGGGATTTCACTCAAGATGACTTGTGCTTATTGCAGCCTTCGTAGATGATCGAATGGATGATGTACAACAACGGTAGTATGGTCTTGAGACACAATTACCACTACCCAATGTACATTTTTCCAATGAAGCATCATGGTTCGTGTTGGTAGGAACACTTGTTGTTTGCGTCGGTTTGCACATAGATTTTGCCTTTGATGTGACTTGAGAGCCCTTCACTGGTACAAGCTCCCAGTTTATTGATGATTTGATGGCCATGGTGAGGCAATTGGAAAAGCGATATTGTAGCGCTTATGTAAAACCAACTGCTTATTGCGAATGGCGGCAGTGGTGTTATCGCGGATATTCCATCTTGTTGGGAAGATGGATCTTTTGTTGGATCACGATTGCAGTCTGATAAGATGCTTCTTTTGTTGCCAAACTAAGCATTTGTTGTTGAAGTCCCTTGACTGTTCTTTTTGTTCCTATTGAAAGTTGTTGAAATCATTGGTAAAGATGTAGAGATATATCCCAATGACAATTCGTGTCATACTGCAACTGTAGAAGTAGAATAAAATTTCCGATGAAATATCACCTATGGTGTGGTTGTAAGAGAAAACACACTAAACCACACGACAATAGAACAAACAAACAAGCAATAACAAACAACATAGTTGACATGACAAAACTTGAAAGAAGAGAAAAAAATAAAAAAATGTAGAAGATAACGCTATAGAAGGAATTTTATGGCACTCTTAAATCAAACTCTTACAATCCAGTGTCGAACTTGGCACAAGGCCATAGCTACAGTGTTACAAAAGAAAAACAAGTCATAACGTATAACACTTACGTAGCATGCAATAAGACAATTATGTCTTAGATTACTTTCACTCAGATAAAGCATATGGGTTATCATCTAGACACAAAGCTCATGATTCATCAGGCGGTAGCTCAAAACTTGGCTCCAGGGTATGATATCAATTGCTTGGTCATAGAGACATAATGAAGACACACGTCTGAGGTGGTACATTCTCGGTCTTATCTATGGATGGTGTTTGAGATAGACTTTACATGGTTGCTAGATAGGATGTAACTCTATTGGGATTGGAAGCAACTATGTATCCGTGGATGACAAAAGAATCAATAAGACTAGACGAGCCTAGACACATCTAATACTACTAATTTTAGTAAGGAGCAAATGGATCAACTTGATGTATTATCTTCTAGATAATACATCGCTGGGTTTATGTAGTTGGAATCAACTTTGTGATAGACGATGTAGCAATATGTTGACTCTCTACAAAAGACTGTTGTTTTGGATGGGGAGCGATCGACCTTGGATAATAAGACTCTGGTAAGAGTTCGCGGGTTTCAATTCTCTTCTAATGGCCTTGGGTAACCCGTATTGATTCTCGGAATCCTCTTATCTACTCATGGTGGAGTGAATGGTTTGTATCCCCTGACATTGTGATCTAAGATAGATGATTCTACACAGTGGCTAGATGATGAATGTGGAAGGTATTCACAAGATGATGATCTTATCACGAGAAATCTATGGCTTTCTACTAGGTCACGTCTAAGGCACTTTCCGACTAGAGTGCCTAAGGCTAATTCCAACTAGATTGTATCATGATAGGCTGTGGAAGGCTGATTTGTACATGGCTGTGTGTAGTGCATCTGATGATAGCTCGACTTATCATGGCGAAACAGTTTCGTTGCACAACCAAGGGTGATACTAGAATTCAAGTTTTGTCAGTGAATGGTGCTACTTAGGCTCACTAGTGTACTCTTTTGGAGAGATAGATCGACTTATCTGTTGATTTCACACGTGTGGACTATCCACAACATGTACTTGTGATCTCCTAAGGTGTGTAGATGCACCAAGATCAAGACTAGATTGAGATTCAAGATCTATCTTTGATTCTATGGCAAAAACACACTACTACATGCATTCAATTACTTCCAAATCTCACTCACACATGTGAGAAGTGTTCCAAAAGTAATCTAAGTAAAAACAAGCTGCTCTCCTCGGGTAGAGAGAGAAAATCATCAATAGCTCTCGGGTAGAGAGAGAAAGCTAGAAAATCACTTACACTCAAAATTCACTCAATCTCAAAATCAATTAGATCCAAATGAGGAGTACAATGATACTAGTAGATCCATGAGCTACCACTATGCTTAACTATGATTGGACCACACTTTGCTACCTCTTAAGCCTATTGGACCATTGATCCATGCACCTCTAGATTCTATTGGACCATTTTCAAGCAAACCTCAAATTCTATTGGATCACTCATGGTTTTACCTCTAAATCCTATTGGACCTCTTAAACTTCATCAAACAAAAGCATTACACTTGTCTACACTCTAATTGGCACGAGTTTGGCCTCCTACCCTATTTTGGCTCAATAGTGGCATTACAAGTGGAAATGGATAATTTGCCATCTATGTCAAATTTGACCCTATCAACATCCTACACCTAAATGCTTGACTATGAAATTCTATGAGACCCCTATATCAAACATTTTGATTTACTTTACAATTCTCCACACGTGGGAACATCCTCCACACATGTGAGATCACTTACAAATGCTGACGAAGAAAAATTCTTCGATGCCTGCAACGCTGAAGCGAATGTTTCATATGAGAAAATTAAAGTTGCAGACACGAACTTGAAAGAGTCTGATGATTCGAGTGACGAATCTGAATATGAATTTGGTAACAAGAACCCGACTGACGACAAGAATACATCTATGGAGTCAACCACGCGCGAAATTCATGGCCATACCAAGGCCAGTATGACAGAAGGTATCATTTTACCAGATGTTACTGAACTAACTGAACTTGCATCTGGCAGATTTGTGCATGTTTCAAATTCACTTGGAGAATCAGAATTGGCGGAATTCACTGAATTATTGAAGGAGTATCAAGATGTTTTTGTCTGGTCGCTCGACGATTTGAAGGGTATACCTGCAGAATTCGGAGAGCACCGTATTATCTTGAGGAAGATGCTGTATTTGTTTGACAGAGACAATATCGTCTCAATCCCAAGTACTCTCTCATGGTTAAGGATGAACTCAACAAGCACCTTAAGGCAGATATTATCTATCCCGTCTTAAGCTGTGAATGGGTTTCACCCATTGTTGTCGTCCGAAAGAGGAAGACTAGCAAATTACGAATATGCCAGGAGTTCTGCAAGCTCAATGCTGCCACAAGGAAGGATCATCATCCTCAGGTTGCTGGTCAAGAGCATTACAGTGTCTATGATGGTTTTTCTGGTTATAATCAGGTTGGAGTGCGAAAGGAGGATTGTCCATTAGAGAAGATTTTAGTTTGAAAAGGGCCCTATAAGGTTAATGCAAATAAAAAATAACAAGTGTAATAGATTGCTTAAAAAAATTCAAATTTAATGAGGGGGATGGTGCAAATTTTTTTGTTGTCAAAGATATATTTGTTAAAAAAATTTTTAACTTATGTGAAAAGAGAGAGAGAAATATTAATTTATCTGAAAAGAGAGAGAGAGAGAGAGAGAGAGAGAGAGAGAGAGAGAGAGAGAGAGAGAGAGAGAGAGAGAGAGAGAGAGAGAGAGAGAGAGAGAGAGAGAGAGAGAGAGAGAGAGAGAGAGAGAGAGAGAGAGAGAGAGAGAGAGAGAGAGAATGTTAAAAAGAGAGAGAGAGAGAGGGGGGGGGGTTTGGGTCGCCCCCTTCAGGACGCTAGCACATTTGGGGCACGACCCTCAGATATCGGGCACCTGGCCCAGCCGGCCAGTTGGCCCCCCCTTTTTCACACTTCTCCACCGGGGGGGGGCGGGCATGCGAGCGCAGGCCTGCCAACGTGCCCCCACCTACTTTGGTGCTTCCGAGGGAGGGGAGGAGAAGTTCTTTGGTGTTTGCGAGCCAGGGAGGGGGAGCGGGGTCTGGACTGACCATGCAGCCTGGGCCTCAATGCAATAAATGTTCCATCATTGGGGCTTGGGTTGCATGGCTAGCCAACCCCTCGCTCCTCTTTATATTCCTTAGAAGCGCTAGAGAGGCTGGGGGCGAGTCTGCATCAGCGCACCTCCCATGAACGAGACTGACATCTTGAAGGGGGCACGCCTCCTTTGCTTGGTGCGTGGCTCCCTTCTCCCCAAAACCACAACCACCCCCCCCCCCCCCCCCCCGCGGCCGTTTATCTAGTTTCAAGATTTTTAATTAAATTTTTTTTCCTTCTTCAACATGGTATTTGTTGATTTAAAAAAAAATTGCCCCACTTTTTTGGGGCAGATTTTCTACATTATGTAGAAGTACACATGTACTTTTATTATTGGTCTAGAGAAAGCTTTAAAAGATTAAAAAAAATAAAAAGCATCTTTTTAAAGGGCCCTTTTTAAACTCAAATTTTCTCTAATGCAAAGACCACATTCACTATGGATTGGAGCAATTATGCCTACAACAAAATGCCCTTTGGTCTTTGTAACGCACCAGCGACTTTTCAGTGAATCATGATGTTGATTTTTGCTACCTTCCTAAGAACTTTGCTCAAAATATTTATTGATGATTCTGGTGTATATAGTGATTTAAAGACACAGCTGCAGAAGCTGAAACTAACATTGCAACGGTGTCGAGATACTTGTTTATCCCTTCATCCAGAGAAATGTTTTTTCGGTATGAAAGAAGGAATATTACTTGGACACAGATTATCTAACAGAGGAATAGAAATCGACAAAGATAATTTGAGCTTATAAAGAATCTTCAGATACCAGCCAATTTACGTGAACTAAGAGCTTTCTTAGGACATGTCGGCTATTATCGAAGATTTATTCAAAATCATGTTTCTATTGTTGTCTCTCTTACTCATCTACTCAAGAAACAAGTGGAATACTTTTGGACGAATAAACAGTAGAAAGCATTTGAAGAACTTAAGCAAAGGCATTAGAGAAAATTTGAGCACAAAAAGGGCAAAAAGATATCTTTTATTTTTTTTCTCAAAAGTTTCTTCCACATGGTCCAATCAAAACACTCAAATTTGAAATCTATGTAACGTAGCTCCTTCAAATTGATTTTCTTTTCTTTTTAAAAGAACTGTAATTTTGCATCGGGGGCAGCCCGTAAATAAGCCATTTTATTTGTAGTATAGTATGCAACTCAGCAAAAAATCATAACTTTTGAATGGCAACTCGGATTGAGACGATTACGGTGCCATTAGAAATCCCTCGACGAGAGCTTTTCAATAACACCCAACATGACCCACTTCCGAACTACGGTGAAGAAGTTATGGCCAGTCAAACTTTTGGTTAGTCAACACTTGGTCAACCTGATATCTCTTTCAAGCGCAGGGTCAAACCGGTCAATTGCGCTTGAAAGAGATATCAGGTTGACCAAGAGTTGACCGACCAAAACTTTGACTGGCCATAACTTCTTCACCTTAGTCGGAAGTGGTCATGTTGGGTGTCGTTGAAAAGCTCTCGTTGAGGGCTTTCTAATGGCACCGTAATCGTCTCAATCCGAGTTGTCGTTCAAACGCTATGATTTTTTTCAGTCACAGACTATACTACCCACATAATAGCTAATCATCGAAGACTGTGTGGGCAGGACTGCGGGCATAAACATATTTTATTTCAGTATATTTTACATTGCCAAAAAACTGTCATTCTACGTGGCAATCCTTATAGGGCCCTCGAAAGCCAAATTTTCTCTAATGTTGATCAATGCTCCTATTCTGAGACCACCCAACTGGCTATTTTATTTCATAGTTATGTTGATGTTTCTGCATTTGCAAAGCAATGAATTGGCTGTTGACACCAACCTTGCCTCTTGCACCATTTGAGAAGTGGGGGATTGACTTTGTTGGTCCAATCAAACATGTGACCCGACATACTAAATGTCATTATATTCTTGTTGCAACGGATTATGCTACAAAGAATGTTGAAGCAGAGGCGACAAAACGAAACGATGCAAAAACTGTCGCGGCGTTCTTATTCAAAAGTACAATCACAAGATATGGTTGTGCACTTGAACTAGTAAGTGACCGACATACACATTTTCTAAATGACACTATACGATTGCTGACAACATATTTTATGATCAAACACAGAAAAACTACACCGTATAACCCAAAAGCAAACGGGTTGACAGAAAGAGCTAATGGAATTTTATAAAAGATCCTGAACAAAATGACTATTGCACATGCAACGGATTGGGATCAAAAACTACCATCAGTTCTCTGGGCTTATCGCAACACAGAAAAAATCACGATGAAACAGACACCATATTTTCTTACGTATGGTATGCATCCTTTTTTGCCTATTGAATTTGAGGTGAAAACTTTTCGTATTCAAGCTCAATGAACATATGAAGAATGTATTATCGAAAGGTTGGCCACTATTGAAGAACTAACTGAAGCTCGTGTGAATTCACATAAATTAACGGAGGAAATCCAAGAACAAGGAAGAAGAAGTATGATAGTCGTATCAGAAAATGTGATCTTAAAGTTGATGACTTTGCGCTGATTTATGACAGTCAACATCAAAAGTTCCCCGGAAAACTCCATATGAGATGGCTTGGACCTTATAAAGTCATAGAGGTGTTTGACAATGGTTCTGTACAACTTCAATCACTTGAAGGTGAACTGTTACCTACACGTATTAATGGGTCCAGACTCAAGAAATACTACCTTTGACCAAAATTTTTTAATTCTTATTTTTTTTTCTAGAATTTTTCTGGAATTCATCGACAATTTTTTTTATCTTTTCTGGTATTTTTCGCGACTTTTCTTTTTATCTTTTCTAGAAATTTTTGTGAAATCTTCTACCACCTTCCAATATTTTTCAAAGCGTTTTCAAGAAATTTTCAAGAATTTTTTCTAGAGTTCTCTCAATCTAAACTCAATTCATAAATCAAAAACGTGTTTTAATTTTTGCAGACCATTTTTGAGAATTTTTCTAGATTCTTTTCTAGCACTTTTCTACACTTTTTCGAGAATTTTTCTAATATTTTACTAAAATTTTTGAGAAATTTTCGTGAGTTTCTGTATCATTCTCTCTCTCTCTCTCTCTCTCTCTCTCTCTCTCTCTCTCTCCTCTCTCTCTCTCTCTCTCTCTCTCTCTCTCTCTCTCTCTCTCTCTCTCTCTCTCTCTCTCTCTCTCTCTCTCTCTCTCTCTCTCTCAAAATAATGGATCCTTAAAAGGTGTACTACCAACTCCAATATGAGATCTTGCAACTTAGTGTGAGACCCATTTCACTAGCTATACCAATCTCTCTCAAACTAGATCAGACTCTCATCCCAAGATGGAGCATGGACAAAGTTTGGGTCAACTTGACTCAAGCACACAAAAGCACTCAAAAATATTCCCAAATGACTCAAATACAATTGGATTGCATGAAACTATGTGGCTATGACCTCAAAAAGTTGTCTAGATCTCAAATAGACAAGATTGGCAAGCTTTCCCTTGAGTTTCTAGATCAAACAAGCAAGATATGGATCAAACCAAAAGTGTCCATACAAGTCTAGGCTCCCTACCTAACTCATTCAAAAGCATATAGCTTTTGATTGGCTCATGCATTTGGTTTGAAACAAATTGCATGAAAAAATTAATTTTTCTAGCTTTCTAACAAGCTATCTAGCATAGATTTTGGGTATAACTTGGAGGAGAACCAAAACATCAAATTTGGCTGTACCTCAAATGTTTCTGAGCATCAATTTCTATACAATACCAGATCAGGTCCATTCATAATGATTATGACCCTTCTTGATCCTAAAATCACAAAGATAGACAAGTAGATGCATCTACACTCACAAAATCTTAATTTCAAGGCAAATTTTCACATGAAACTTGACATATGCATGGATATCTCAGGCTAGCTCTAATACCATGTTGAATTTCACATGTGTGGGAGTGCCAAAAAGTGTGCTATTGATCTCCTAAGACTTTGTGATTCCTCATAAATCACACATAGATTGAAAACCAAGATCTATTCCATCAATCTAAGGCAAGAGAACTTTTCTACATGCATAAATCAGCCCAAACTTTGTGAAGGGTCAGTGAAGAACATGTGAATAGTAAAAATTCAACCTACCTACGAAATGAGCTGGCAAAATCTTGCGCATCTCGCACCTCGCATATCGCGCATATCTCACAAATCAGAGAGAGAGAGAGAGAGAGAGAGAGAGAGAGAGAGAGAGAGAGAGAGAGAGAGAGAGAGAGAGAGAGAGAGAGAGAGAGAGAGAGAGAGAGAGAGAGAGAGAGAGAGAGAGAGAGAGAGAGAGAGAGAGAGAGAGAGAGAGAGAGAGAGAGAGAGAGAGAGAGAGAGAGAGAGAGAGATAGATACCCTCGCATATCTCGCATCTCGAATATCTCGCCTAATGACACTTGATAAGGGGCAAGAAAAAAACCACCCCTAATGGCACTTCATTTGGTGCAGGAAAACCCGCCACTAAATTACATCTTTAAAATTTTAAATTCACAAGGTGTGTGTGTGTGTGTGTGTGTGTGTGTGCGCGTGCATGCATGTGTGTGTATTTTTGTATGTATAGTACATATAGTATAGTGACCCCATGAATTAATCCTATATGTATATGGTACACATGTTAAATGGAGTTTTCATTGCATGTATTTTAGGCGCGGCGGAAAAAAACCCGTCCCTCATGACACTTTATAAGGGGCAGGAAAACCCCCCCCTAAAGACACTTGATAAGGCGCAAGAAAAAAACTCGCTTTTAAATTACATTTTCAAAATTTTAAATTCACAAGGTGTGTGTGCATGCGTGCGCACGCGTGTGTGTGTATTTTTGTATGTATGTATGTATGTATAGTACATATAGTATAGTGACCCCATGCATTAGTCCTATATGTATATGGTACACATGTTAAATCAAATTTTCATTGCATGTATTTTAGGGGTAGGAAAAAGCCCGCCCCTAATGACACTTCAATACGGGCAAGAAAAAACCCGCCCTTATGACACTTCATTAGGGGCAAAAAAAAACCCGCCCCTAAATTACATCTTTAAAATTTTAAATTCACAAGGTGTGTGTGTATTTTTGTATGTATGTATGTATAGTATATATAGTATAGTAACCCCATGCATTATCCTATATCTATGTGGTACACATGTTAAATGAAATTTTTATTGCATGTATTTTAGGGGCGGAAAAAAACCCGCCCCTAATGACATCTCATAAGGGGCAGGAAAAAACCCGCCCCTAATGACACTTCATAAGGGGCAAGAAAAAACCCGTCCCTGATGACACTTCATTAGGGGCAGGAAAAAACCCGCCCCTAAATTACATCTTCAAAATTTTAAACTCACAAGGTGTGTGTATGTATATTCAAAGTTGTAGGCCACGATCCGGATCGTGTTTCAGATCGCGTTTCGGATCACATTCCGGGATTTCCCATTAGGGTTTCTCGAAACGTGTTTTTTTTTGAAATTTTTTTATTGCCAATATGGGTATCAAATGAAAGGTTTTTTCAAGAGCAGTTCATTTATCAAGTTTGCCATCAATTTCAAGACCATTGTCATCCATTTTTAAAGCATTGAGTGATTTTCTACCATCAAGTTATTTTTCAGTATTATATCATTTTCTACAGTATTGTGTGAAATGAAATCATGTGCAAAGCAAAGCATTGAAAGCATACTGAAGCCCACATAGAAAAATTTGAAATTTTATTCGCGTTGTGTAGCCTTTTATATCGAATTCGACCCTCTGACCTAAATTGGTGATTCTGCTAGTGGAGAATATTGGACAACAACTGGACTTCACCTCTTTTGAATTCAACCCTGACTGTTCCTGCACCTTCGATTGAATGTGATGAGTTGTCTCCAAGTTGCAAAACTTGAGAGTGGGTGAATGACTTGTAGTCTTTGAACCAGTCGCGATGATGAGTCATGTGTTGTGTTGCTCCGGAGTCTAGATACCAGGAATTGATATCCTATTGTTCTCCGACTTTGATCATGAAAGTTGCTTCATCTTCTTCTTCTTCTTGTTGCTGATTTGAGTGATTGGCTGTAGCACTATGTGCTTGTTGTTGTGCCAATGATGTGGTTCCATAAGGATTCACCGACATTTTTGAATATATGCATAGGATCCAATATATTGTTTATCAATAAATTCCTCCAATAGGATAATTTATGAAAAATAGCCATTTCATAACATCAATTGATTCATCCATGAAAAACGTCGTGTTGTTTAAGCCATTCATCATGCCATTCCACTACTCCTATGCATGGGGGGGGTGATGTAGTTAGAGGATTATCTCCTTGCCCTCCAAAAAATCGCTTATTCAACCTTTGAAAAGGATGATCAGGCGGCAAGTATTTGCGATGATTTTTGTACACCACTTTTTTCAACATATTTATGCCATGTCAACCCTCCAAAAGTGGTCCACAAATATAACATGCGTTGTAACCCAATGTGGTTAACACTGCATAGTTCATGAACTAAACTGAACATAAGCTTAGTTAAATATACTCAAATGTTAAACCCTAAAACAAATTAGATTCATTATATAGATACCTAAACATTCGCTTAAATCGGGGTAATCATGTATCGTCCACATTAGAATTCCACGAACAACAAAGTTCCTTTGTTGTAAAGGTCTCAAGATGTCATAAGCATGAATACCATTCCAAAGAATGCACAATTCATCGACCAAAGGTGCAAGATACACATCCATGTTCTTAGCCTTCTACTTTCTTGGAATCGTTAAAGCCAATAACAAGTGTCCCATTTTAATACTCAACCATGGAGGTATGTTATAATTAACGAGCACAACTGGCCATGTGGACCAAGTTGATGCCATCCATAGCAAGGCCAAATCTCAAATTACGAGATTCATTTTTAAACTCGGGCCATTGGTCTTCAATATGTTTCCATGCAAGTGAATCACTTGGTACTCACATCACACCACCCGTAGATCGATTTTTGACATGCCAATCCATTAGTTGTGCCAAAGATTTACATTGAAATAAACGTTGCAATCGTGGGATAATTAGAAAATGTCGTAACACTTTTCGTGGCACTTTATCCCCTTGTATCTCATCTCGAAAACATGAAGTGTTACACATTGGACATTGAAGCTTTTCTGAATGCTCACCTCTATATAGAACATGGTCTTCTGGACATGCATGGATTGTGTCGTAATCCATTCCAAACACGGTCATCATCTTTCGTGCTTCTTTTCATGTTTTAGTTATCACATTTTCTTTCTGAAGTATTCGATGCAACAACCTAAAAAAAGAGCAATGTGAGTTGTTAGAAAAGACAAAAAATTAACTTAATGTAAATATGCTACATTAGGGCCCTTTTTGGACTCAAAAAGGGCCTTTTCCTTGCCTAAACAAGTTTTCTAATCATAATTAATTTAGTGCTAATCAATCCTACGTGGCACCTTTACCTTGGGTTACCATACAAGGTGAGCAAGAGTTAAGGCCTAAATGTAGGTCTCATTTTCATAGACTATTGTAGGTTATTTACATAGACTATAATAGGCAACTAATAGGTAAGTTACAAATTACAACTAGAGTAGGGTTAGTATAGGACGACCTTTCATTGTCCTAACTACAATAGGACCCTAGGGATGGAAACTAGTATATGCCTAATAAAGCTTATATCATGGTTAGTTCACATTGAACTTTGACACCATTTGATTAAGGTATATTGTAATGTTCTACATAGATTCTTTTGGGAAATTCGACATCTTCAAGATGACAACCAAGTATCACTTACATGTGAAGTTAGAGAAGGATTATGCGACCACCAAAGCTGCATGGGGTGTTAACTTAAATCTGTATGACATGCATTGTTGGAGATTAGAAGGAAAAAAACATATTGACCTATGGGTAAGAGGTGATTTATACCCTCATAATCCACTGGTAGATGCTCCTCCTAATTTTTTTGATGTACATAGTTCGTTGGAGATGGTCAGAATGGACTGCTTGGCTATTGTCAAGCAATGGATTCTCGAAGAATCCAAGCTGAGACATTGGCAAATACGGCAAACATTCATATATTGAGTATGAATGACAATTTAAAGTCATTGCATGGAATAAATATGAAATTGGAGCAGGAGATAAATGGTTTGAAAATAGAGCTTGCCAGTTCTGTCGCAAAAATTGAAGAATTGTAATCTTCAATCAATATATTTCAGAGGACAATATATGGCTTACAACGAAAGCGTAGAGTCTCGATGGATCAGCAAGCAGAAAATGAAAACACTAAGAGACACAAACTAGAAGCTTTGGCACCAGGTGGTGGTGCCAACAAAAGACGTATGAGGGACACAAAAGAGTTCTTGAAAAAGACGGTTGTAAAAGATTTTACTGCCGAAAAATATATGAAACATTTTTTGAAGGGTAAAGATTTGATTAAGATTGTGAAAGATGAAACAAGTGATTCAATTTGCTTGAGAATTGCAAAAAAGCTAGTCGACAAGTTCAAGCCAAATCCAAATGTTAAAGAGATAATGTACGCATGTGACCAAGGAGGTGTGAGTCACAAGGGGTATAGAGCTTTGAAGAAGTATATGAAACGCTCTGACAAAAATGGGTTAAAACGCCATAAAAAAATACCTACTTATAAACTTGTTGAATCCGCCAAACGAGAATGCAATTCGATTTTGCTCTCTGAGGAGAGTTTCAACATATTGAGGATTTTTTTACAGTAACCAATAAGAAGAAAGGACCTCCAACATGTTTTCATTATCATCAAGGCAATAATATATTCTTAGATCTGGAAAAGGTCCAAGCGATGATGATCCGATATTACAAAGTTAGAACAAATGGTAAGAACATTTATTGTGGATTTTGGTTTTCAATTGTATGCTTTTCTTCAACTAATATGTTTTCATAATGAAACTTTTGTTTTACAGATTGCGGAGATAAAGTTATATTTGTTATTAAGTTGGACGAAGCAGAAATCGTAAAAGGGCGTAAACTTGAACGTGTTACAATCACCTTGATGAATCGTGAATTGCAACAGTTTGGCGGAAGTTATTGTAAAGAATTTAACGTGCAATCCTAAAATCACATATGGTGGATAGCTGCATTTGAAGTTCCTAAGGAATCTCATGACGTACTGGAGTGGCTATTTGAAAAATGCAGTATATCTAAGATAATACATGCACAAAATGAAGGCAAATTGCTCAATGTTGAAGGAGAAAGCTTTGCTGTAGAATGGCACCTAGCTGTTGATTTGAAGACTTTGAAATGCATGTATGGTTTTGGTCTCGGTGCAAATGCAAAGAATTGTATATATTGTATATTTGAATCTGGGCGGAACAAAAGTATTTTGAATTGCAACCAACGTCTTGCACCAAATAGGCACAATTTAGACAAAGCTTGGAGTCATGTGTTGAACATTCCTCTCGAAAGAGTCCATTTTTGCACAATGCATGGTGAATTACGAATACTGGACAAATTATTATTTTTGCATTGTTGTTACGCATGGAACATGCAATCCAGATCAAGAGCAGATGTTAGCATTAGAAATCTAGAGATAATTTTATTCGATATGGGATTGCAAAAATTTTATTATAAAAAGGATAAATTTGTTATATGAATTTGTATAATAATTTTAGTCTTGTTAAAAATTTATTTTGAGCATTTTGGCCCATGAGTTGTTGAAGAGCCCAGATAAATTATTTTGTGTAATTATTGTATATAATGATTTTGAAATATGGCTAAAAGCATGGTTTGGTGGTACATGTACTTTCAAGGACACGACCTTTTTTGGATAGAAATGCAATTTTGTATTATTATACATTATTTTTAACTAATACCTTTGACTTGCAATAACTTTTTAACCATACGTCGGAAATATTCATGTAACATATCATTGGAAAGCGCTCGTCAAGCGCTTCCTAACGCACCAAACTCCACTGGACTTACTACTAACAAGTTATGTCATTTTTAACGTGGACTCAAAAAATTATGATTAATAAAATCCCCACAGTTTTGACTTGACATAACTTTTTAACCATAGCTTGGAAGTATGTCATGTAACATATCATTGGAAAGTGCTCGTCAAGTGCTTTCAAACGCACCAAACGTACCAAACTCCGCTGAAATTGGACATATCACCAAAAAGTTTTATCATTTTTAATGTGGAATTAAAACAATTATGCAGAATCTCAGTTTCTCAGAATCTCAGTTTCTTTGTTTTGCAATTTCTCAACATTCGCAATTTCAACAATCACAAACCGTCAATAAAGTACTCTTCAAGACGCATCTCTGAAAATTCGATCATTTCTTCATCCAATATGGAAGACATTGTCTATATGTCCTGCAAAAGAAAACACAATCACAAAATTATGATTTGATAGAGATCAGTTTTGACACGAAGGCTTCACGATGATAATCAACTGCCTTAATCAAATCAAATGACAGAGGAAAACAAAATTTGCATGCATGATAACGAACTCAACAAATCACAATTCTTAATGCCACATTAAGAGGAACATACCCTCGCATCTTCTTCAAAACCACAGAACACATGCAAAAGCAAAAGCAATTTTTTTTTTTTTTGCATGAGCCATAAGAATATGTAATGGCCATTGACAGGAACTTACCCTCTCATGTTCTTCAAAAGTATAATGTTCACTCAATCGAGAGCATTAAAAGAACGGATATGATATACACTACATATTAGCATGCTGCATGGTAGATCAATATATACATGTCGGTTGAGCTGAGAGGTTGTTATTTGTGGTTGATCAGACAATTACACTGGCACGGGGGCAAAAGCAAAACAACAAATCTTTTGCATGAGCGACGAGTCATGCAAATTTGAAAAATAGTTCTACATGATACTTTAGCCTACAACCAAGGTTACGCACTTAAAACTTTGTGCAACTATCACAAATTGATCCTTAATATTGACTTTTTTCAGAACTCCATTGACCGACCTCAACACATAGTATTATCTTTGCAAGACAAGGCCAACAAAACTATCAAGCCATTTCTTTCTTGAACCTTGATAGATTTCAAATGTCTTCTTGCTCTTGGAGGCAATCTTTAACAAGACAAATTAGCACATAATTTCAAGACAACGCTTTAAAATGAGCCTATCCGCATAAGTTTTTAGCTCAATCTTTCAAAGCATGTGGCTACAGAGCTTCTTGGACATTTCTTTTGTAAGCGGTGATGTAATTCACATTGTCACATTGTAATTTACATACAAAAGAATATCATACAAGTAACTAAAATGGAATGATGTAGATCTAAAAAGTGCAAAATAATTTGGAACAAATCAAAATGTTAAATAACATTTTCAGAAGATCAAGTGTAGAACAATTCAAACCAAAATGACTTGGCTCAACAAAAGAGAGAATTACATATATAACAAAGCTATCATAATGCTTTATAGCTTTTGAAAGAGTTTTAATTGATTTGTAATTTGCTTAAAAAAAAGAAAAACCAAGATTGGGTGCCTAAGTTTTGCTATGCTCTTTATTTTTCTTGCTCACAAGCATGTAGAGAAAGCATTGTAGCAAACAATCATGCCACAATCCTTTGCAAGATTGTTGTATTAGCACCATGAATTTCACAAGGGAAGGTGATTCGAAATAAGAGTTTGCTACAATGCAAAAACAAATTGGCAACTTCACTCTTAAGTTAACTAGGTGAATATATTACTCTAAGGCATATAATAAAAATAATTACATAGCATACAATGAAGCTATGTTTCAAATGTATCAAAGTTACATTGTATTTACTAACAAATCACAAGTCATTGAAATTCAAATAGTAAAGCAAAATGCTTAAACCAACATCATGCACCCTTGAGAGCTCGAAAGCAGTGTTGCCATCATACTCCAAAGGCAACTTAGTTAGGCGTACAATCTTGTCGCAGACAGACAAGAGTCTCCACAAGGTACCATCTATTTCTCTCAACAGTATCTGCTGCGGCTATAGAGTGTTCAAACAAATAATTTGTTCTTTGTCCACTATTCTCATGCACCCCCAAACTTTCGGCATCAAAACAAAAATCTTCTTCAAGGATGGTCGTTGTCGCTTCAACACTAGAAGCTGCACTATACACAAGGATGAAATCATCATTGCAAGTTGATTGACTCTCCTTCACGTAATACATGTTGGTTAAAAAAATTTCTGGCACAAACATTTTCATTCCATCCATCCCACAACTGCCTGCACTTCTACCACTTCCCAAAATCTTCACCCCTCTACTTTTGACCTTGAAAACATCCTCAAAGAAGGTACTAGCAAATGCATTTTTATTTTAAACCATAGATTTATCTTCTCCACTAGTTAGTCTTTAAATTTTACAATAACTTATTTTAGTTGTATGGGGCATCTCTCTCTCTCTCTCTCTCTCTCTCTCTCTCTCTCTCTCTCTCTCTCTCTCTCTCTCTCTCTCTCTCTCTCTCTCTCTCTCTCTCTCTCTCTCTCTCTCTCTCTTTATTTAAAGAAGAAATGCTAGCAAACTTTTCGCTTCTCTGTCTCATTTCTTTCCCTCATCTCCATCACCCTCTTCTCCTCTTTTATCATTTTTTGATTAGGGCAATGGGCGGGGAGTTGCCCTCGCCAATGCGGACTGCCCCCTTGTAGCTCGGGCCAACCCTACCCCGCATGTAGGTCACAAGCAAGTGGAAAGCGGGGTGCCACCCTCATCGCACATGAGGTCCTCAAGGAGGTTCGTCGGGAACAGAGCCTGGTATAGAACAAATTTGAGCTTCTTTTAAGCCATTGTGCTATCTTTGGAACATGTGTTGTGAAATGTTACCAATCAATACTTTGTTGATCGATGATGATCCTTACAAAGCTTGCATGAATCCACCTTGCAGGGATTTTTTGTGATCCTTTTGATGGCTCTTATGAGGACAACTTTCTGAATACAATTCTGTGGTCATATTTGCTATGCATCAAAGATGTTCCAAACATATCATATTATATTGAAAGAAATCAACTGGCCCAACAACCATTGAAAGAAGATAGCGATTTTAAACATTTGATTGGATGGAGCTATTCTTTATTTCCACCTTGCAAGCTAGCAATTGCTCCTTTGATCATATCCACATCAAGGGGTATTGTTTCAAAAGGTGGACTGTCTAAATTGGAGAAATATATTGAGGAAATAGACTATGTGAATGCTCACCAAAAAAGCCTTCTATATGAGCACGATAAAAAGCAAAAAAAAGTAGAGGAGTTGTATTGATGAATTCAACTAGACTTTTATATATATAATTTTTATTAAAGAAGTTTTCAAATTTGGGTGTGCAAGACTTGCAATTTTTGTTAAATGCAAGTTAGTACAAAAGTTTTGTATAGTTGCAACCACATAGTAGATCTGACGTGTGGTAGTGGAAACTAAACATGACTCATGAGAAAGTCATATTATCCTTTGTGGCTATTTTGCTCATCCTCTATGGTTGTTATTAAAAATTAAAAATAATCATATATTTTTATGCATCATTATACACAATTCAATGAGTTGTTTTGGCGCGAAAGAGATATTTGAAATTGAAATAATAATAAGAAGCTCACTTTGTGATACATATATAACTATGACATGGTGGTAGACATAATTTGGTGCTAGCTCAAAAGTAATCCAATATAGTAAAAATAGCTATTAGCATAGACACAATTTGGTGTTAACTCAAAAGTAACCCAATATATCTTTAAATAGCTAAAGTCAAAATATTCAAATCAAGTCCAATATACAATTTGCACCATGTTAACATAAGAAATATGAAACAATTGACACTAAAGTATTGAATGTAATTTGTGATTATAACTGAGCAACGCATGCAAGGAGGCAACATCTCAAGGGCAAATCATACATACATTGATGGACATCCAGATGCATGGAAACATTGCTGCATATATAAATAGTTCCATTGGCCACCCTCTATTGACGAATTGTGAATTTGAAGAACACACCAATGGAAAAGAAGAATATTTTACTAGGAATGTAAAGGGCACTTATGTAATGGTCTGTGCCACTAGATCTATCAGGTTTGGGGAGGAACTGTTCATCAAGTATAGTTTCAACCGTCCTCTACCCAAATGTTTGCAAAAGACAAAAAGTCAAATGTGAAGATTTAAATTTTGTTGATATGCAAAAATGTATAATCCATGCATCTTGATTGTATTTGGTTTGTGTCATTAAATATGTCAAATGTTAGGAGCAGTATTCGTCATTTGCCTAGATGTTTACATAAGATAATAAGTGAAAGCTAATGAATGTGAAATTCATAAATATGTAAATATGTAGAAGCGTGCAATTCTTTGAGTTCATTGAATGTTAACAAGTTGAAAAGAAAAATGGTCTAGTAGATACATTGGTATGTTCATACTTTTTAAACAAAGAGGTAATTTATATTCATATGCAACATTTAGATCTATCAAGTATTGGGAGGAAATGTTTATCAAACATTGTTTCAACCTACTTCTTGTTAGTTTCGTATATAGGATTCTTCATCCTCATTTAGCGTTGGAGACAATAATCCTCCTAATGGTCAACGTAGACGACGAATGCAACACAACGGTCCTCATATAAAGCAATTACCTCATCGTCTATGTCAAGGCTTAAAAGAAATGATGGAAATTGATGAGCGCATTAATCAAGAGACTATCACATTTGAATCTAGCTCATCTAGATCTACTTCTTCGCAAACAAGTTCCAACGATGAAAATGAGCTTCCAATGAATGATGAATTTGAAGTCATGGGAGACATGTTGGATGATATGTACGAGAACAATAGTGCAACTAGACACAATGAACAAGATGAGGAGGCACTTTTGTCTAAAGAAGAAAAGAATATGCGAGAAGAATCAAAGACCGCATCGTATCCTAGAGCAAAGACATCTTGTTTGGTGACTTCTCTACTTCTATTAAGCCAAATATAGATGGAGTGACCAAAGCCTCACATTATTATTTGAGTAAAATTTAACTACTTGTCATTTTTGCTTTGAAACAAAATTTACAATTTGGACATCTAGTGATAATTTTTTTACAATGACTTCTTTTGTCATGTACAGACTATTGACAAACAAAATTCTCCCAGAAGGGAATGTCATGCATGAGACAAGAGATGAGGCACAAAAGATGTTGTCTAACATCGGGATGGACTACAAGCAATATCATGCATGTCTAAAAGATTGTACTTTATATCGAGGAACGTACAAATCACTCAAGAAATGTCCCACTTGTGATACTCCTCGATATAGAGATGATTTGCAAGGGACAACCATTCCGTGCAAAGTTTTATGACATTTTCTAGTTATTCCACGATTGCAACGTTTATTTCGTTGTAAATCTCTTGCACAACTTATGGACTGACATGCACACCATACCTCTACAGATTGTGTACATAGGAGTTTGTTTACAGTTACATACAACTAGTAATTCTTGACATTTACATGATATACTACAATGGCTATAATTATTCCTTAACATATACTTTTTTTAATAGTAATTGATAGTATCCATTTGTTGGGCAGACTTTCAAACGGTTGGAAAAACTGCTTCTTTTTTGTGCGGGCCAAATCTTGTGGGATGATACTTTTATGGTCTTTAAAAAGTGGTTTATGAAAATCATCGTAAATACTTGCATGAAGGCCATACATTCAGAGACACTCATAGAAGAGGCTTTGGAGGAAGAGTTGAGAGAGAGATGCCTCCAAAGAGGATGTCTGTGGAAGATTAGCAAAAACTATGGGAGGAATCTCAAGCAAAGCCAATCGATAATATGAAAAGATTATCTATATTTCATCATTTGGAATATTGAAATAACCTTTTGATTAATCACGTACTTGATCCCACGCACATATTTAAAAATGTGGGTGAATCTATTTGGAAATACTTGATTGGCAAAAAAGATACCATTGCTACAAGGCACGATCTAAAAGAATCAAACACCAAAAAAGAATATTGGATAAAGGATGGTGAAGATCATGCTCCAAAAGTACCTTGGACATTCACTAAGGAGGAGCTTAACCATGTGCGCTCCATTATTCATGACATTAGAACACCAACTGGTTTTGCCCATTCTCTACAGTCATCATTCACAGTGGATGGAAAGTTGCAAGGTCTCAAATCTCATGATTGGCTAAAGATGATTCAATTCATCTATCCATTGTCAATTCGTGGGTGCTTGTCAAAAGATATTTGTGAGATCATATACAAACTATCAATCATTGTCAGGTATTTACATGTACTTGGTGCATTTTTTTATTTAGTATTTATTGACTGGAAATTCAAATAGACATAAAATGGATTGAATATGTTGCAGATGAATGTGTTCAAAAGAAATCCGTGAGTTGGATCTTCGCAAGAGACATGGGGATATGGTGGAGATTGTGTGCATGTTTGAGAGATATTTTCCGACTTCCATCATGGACTCACAAGTGCATTTATTGGTGCACTTGGTTGAAGAAGTTTCTATTGCTGGTTCAGTGCACACTAGGTATAAGTGCATAAATTATTTTTTGTATGTGTATTTAAACTAAATCAATTGATACATGAACTCATTAAATAATACACTTATTTTTAACCATTCGTGACTTTTCAGGTGGATGTTCTTTATGGAAAGATACATGAAAGTCTAAAAAGATTTTGTGCGTCAAAAGGCAAGGCCTGAAGGTAGCATGTCAGAGGGATGGTTAGTACATGAATCTCTCTTTTATGTTACTGAATTTTGCACCAACTATGAAGGATTTCAGATCATTCAAGATCCAATCCAAGTCCCAAATCTTTGGTTACAATAAGGAGCAAACCAATAATCCTGTCAATGTAGAAAAATCAGCATCTACATACAAAATGAGATGCAAACTCTAAGAGATATTGATCAAACATGAACCAAAACATAAAATATGTTTGCTATCCATACAATTACATTACCCTATTGTATTTCACACGTGTGGAACCAAAAATAGCAATAAATGGTCATTCTACACATAGAATTGCAAGATAACACCAAGATAGTGCACCAATGAGTAGTAGAACCCAAAGAGAACCATGTATAATGATGAAATGAGAGAGAGAAGAGAGAAGATGTGTCTCTACACGAGTTTCCTTTTATAGAGTCTCCAAACACTATTTGGCCACTTGGCTTTCCCTCCAAAATGTAAACCCTACTATTTTTGGGTCTAGATTCAATGTACCCAAAGTTCAAATTTGAATCTCTCTCAAACTCGACTACCAACTTTCCCACACTTTCCAAAAGTGTTTATTGAATGTATTTTAAACTAATATAACTTCAAACAGTTTATCTCTAAGTCTAAAATGAGTTTTGGCCTCTTATTGACAATTAACCAAAATATGAATAAACTAGACTAAACTAGTTGAAATCTCTCACACTCCCTCTTCAACTAGTTTTGACATAGTTTTGACAATAGAACTTTGATCCAACTTTAGAATGATCTCCATCCTAAGTATAGATCTTCTTTCTAAGGTTCTAAAGTATCTTTCATAATTGATATAGAGAATAGTGTCCAAATTGGATGCTTCACTATTTCTTACATCAGTTTTACACATCAAGATATAACTAGAACATGAAGAACCAAATAGAATGTGAATGAAATGATTTATCCATGTTTCAAACTTTGAACTCTCTGGAAAATTACGGCAACCGAACAATAAATGTGAGTGATGACCATTTGCTTGCTTGTCTCCTCCAACTTTGTCCTTTCTTGATATGTCTCCACCATAAAACTCCATGAATGAGCCTCCATCTCCATCTTGCCACAAGAAACCATCAAGCCTTGGAAATCCATGAGTAGGTGAGTACATTAATGATGCAAATCCAGCACCACATGACTCCATAAACCAAGTAGGTTGCACTAGTCCATCTTCAAGATCTACTTGACACAAGAAAATGACCATGAATTCACCAAAAATTGACAATCTCCAAGTATTGGCACCAAGTAGCTCAACACTTGAGAACTTGATCATGGATGAGTGATATAATGAGCCTCCATTAGCCTCATTTTCATCAGCAAAACCAGCCAAGAATGCTAGTACAACTCCAACAATAAGATATTGCAAGACAATGTAGCTAGTTTGTCCATATCTTGACAATTTGCACACATCCACATGAAATAGCTCAAACATGAGATAGAACAAGTAAAGTAAACTTGAACAACACTTTCTTGCTGCTCCTTTGACCTTACTTGAGTCTTCAATAAGCTGCAAAAACAGATCCATAACATCTTTGCAAAATAACCTTCCTTTGATGCTCTTGACTAGCTCCAAATTGCCACCTTTCCTTTTGTGTTGTTGAAGCCCTTTGAGACCAACCTCTTGATCTTCCTCTTGATCATCAAAGTCATTGAACAGACTTTGTTTTCCAGATCCATTACTTGCTTTTCCAGTATGAAAACCATGAGAACCAATATCCACTTGCATAGCATCATCTACACAAGAAAATTCTCCAAAACATGTGAGTAAAGCAAAGTGAGTCGCTTCCACTTGCTTACCTTTCTCTTGATCATCAAAGATATGAATATCTTCAGACCTAAACCTCTGGAAATACTCCCTCTCAAACATATGATCTAGATCCAACAAGATCTCATCAATGCTTGATCTCAAATTTCCACAAAGGTTAGTGAAAACAATGTCACCAATGTCACCATCATAAATCAAAAGATAGATTCCAAACTTTCCATCCAACATGAAGTAGAGTAGGTGAATATGAGTATCAAACCTAATAAATCCAGCCCTCTTGAGCCCATAAGAAACCTCAATAATCTCACCAATGAGATCTCCCTTGCCTTGAAGAAATTGCCTCTCGATTTGCTCCATGTAGTCTTCTCCAACCAACCTTTTGCCATCTTGATCATGAGTGATCAATTCATAATCATAGAATCCTTTGAGTTGATAAAGAGATGTGAGATCCATGCCTTGGATCTTCTCAAGAACCAATCTTCCATTGCTCTTCCCTTCATAAGATCCCCTCTTAATGATTGCATCATAAGAAGTAGAAACCTCAAAAACATTAGAAGCCATGAAAAAAATGATTAGTACCTTCAACATAAGGATGATTGAAGTACTCACTTTCTTCAAACAAGAACGTCTATTCAATGTTTTAGGTCATGAGTCATATGATAATGATTCCTCCTCACTATCATTCACAATGACATCATTCAAAGTACATCCTACTTTGAACTCTTCACGTACTTCTCTTCTTCTTGACTTGTGACTATCTCCCTCACCAAGTCTTTTGATAGAACCATTTGATCTACTCTCTTTATGAAGACATGTGACTCCACTTGCTGGAAAAATGACTTTCTTGGAATCATAACAAAAGAATGTAGAAGAACCATCTCCTTCATGAATGCACCTAGCAACATCTTTTTCTATATGATCAAAGAAATCATTAACAACAATCTTTTCCAAGGAAGAACCTTCACCTCCATTGATGAAGTTAGCTCTTTCCTTACCTTTTGCATGCTTGCACTTGTCATGGAGAACCTTTGAAACACCATCATTATCCTCAAGACTAGCCAAGTTAGCACAAAGATGAACATCTCCAAGAAGCGTATTAGATCTTGACCTAGATCTAGCATAAGGAAGCTTGTTAGACTTTGCATAAGATCCACCAATCTTATTGATGCTAAAAGGTAACTTTGGAAAGTTGAGACCAATCTCCTTTTCCATTCCATCCTTTTTGTTAGCCATAACAAAAGCATCAAGCTTGAAAAGTCTACCTTGTCTATTGCCCCTAGCAACCAAGATTTCTTCCTTTGTAATGAAACAAGCATCACCCCCAAACTTTACCATGTACCCTTTCTCTATCATTTGACCAACACTTAACAAATTCTTTGAAAGTGAAGGAATGTAAAGAACACCATCAAGTCTTGCTTTCCTATTATTAGAGAGACAAATAGGAATTAAACCAATACCTTCAATCACACACTCACCACCATTGTCCATGTGAATTGCTTTCTTGGCTCCATCATAAGTGACCAAAGAAGTAAAGAACTCCTTGTGACTAGTCATGTGTGAGCTAGCTCCACTATCAATCCACCATGAATCTTTGTCATCTTCACTTGATATTGGACTTGATGAACACATCAAAAGAAAATCACCACCACCTAGACCCTCATCATTAGTAGTAAAGTTGATTTGTTTGCTACCTTCATCTCTTTGCTTCTTCAAACATTCATTTGCAAAATTCCCTTTGATTCCACAATAAAAGCATTTCAACTTAGACTTATCTTTCTTTTTGCCAAAAGAAGAAGTCTCACCTTGATCTTGCCCTTTAGACCACTTGCCTTTGCCTTTGCCCTTGAACTTGCCTTTGATGAACATAGCATCCTCTTTATAATGATATGTCGATGTAGATCCACCTCCTCTTGATTGAAGCCTATACTCCTCATTCACCAAGATCTCTTGCAAATCCACAATAATTGGCAAAGTCTTTTGAATAGCAAAACTTTGAACAAGATTAGCATGATCATCCAACAAGCCATTAAGTATAACTTGAACAAGCTCTATCTCCTTAATGCTTTCATCAATACATGCTAACTCATCATTGAATGCTTTAACCCTCAAAATAAATGCATGAGTACTCTCTTCCTTCTTTTGCAAACTTTGAAAGATTTGCCTCCTAAGAGTAAGCACTCTTGATGTAGACTTGGATTCATAAAGCTTCTTCAAAGCTTCCCAAGCCTCCAAAGATGATGTGCACTTACCAACTTCCTTGAGAAGTTCATTGGTAACATTCATCTTAATCATGTGTAGAGCTTTATTTGCTCTCTTGTCATACCTCACTTGATCTTGTTGAGTTGCTGGTCTCTCCTCCAAACCTACAACAATCTCCATCAACTCATTCATCTCCAATAAGGACTCCATCCTCACCTTCCAAGTAGAATAGTTGATTGAGGTAAGCCTATCATTGCTCTCCAACATAAAGCCTCCACTTGTAGCCATGTTGAAGTGACATGATATTCTCTTTCAACCTGTTCCAATGCACGAAGCACTCTATTGAATGTCAACAAATGAACTCAAGAAGAAATCACAAAGATATGGAACCTCTCAAATCTCTTCTAGCACTTCTAACTAGAAAATCAACACATAGAATAGTGAAATCTTATGATCTATCCTCAATCTAATGATTCTTGCCAATTCCTAAGATTGAAACACACTCAAATGAAGTTCAGTAAACTCACAAACTAGAGATCCAATCAAAATTAGGGTCTTGACAAAATCACAAAAAATTGAATATCTCAAATTCTACATGCAATTTCTAGAAACTTGGTATATCTTCTTGTAGACTCCAATGAGACTTCCTAATGCACCAAAAATCATCTAATTCCAGTAAGCCAAGTGTGAAATCGGAATTGATCAAGTATATAACCCTATATTGAGTTTTGACCTACAAAAGATCAATTTACACATGCAAAAATGCTGATTTTTGAGTAGAGATCAATCTAGCATGCTTTAGCATTGGTAACTCTTCCAAATCCTTGCTAAATATGGTTGATCCTTTCATAACCTGAAACACAAGAGCTCTGATACCATGTGAAGGATTTCAGATCATTCAAGATCCAATCCAAGTCCCAAATCTTTGGTTACAATAAGGAGCAAACCAACAATCCTGCCAATGTAGAAAAATCAGCATCTACATACAAAATGAGATGCAAACTCTAAGAGATATTGATCAAACATGAACCAGAACATAAAATATGTTTGCTGTCTGTACAATTACATTACCCTACTGTATTTCACACGTGTGGAATCGAAAATAGCAATAAATGATCATTCTACACATAGAATTGCAAGATAACACCAAGATAGTGCATCAATGAGTAGTAGAACCCAAAGAGAACCATGTATAATGATGAAATGAGAGAGAGAAGAGAGAAGATGTGTCTCTGCACAAGTTTCCTTTTATAGAGTTTCCAAACCCTATTTGGCCACTTGGCTTTCCCTCCAAAATGTAAACCCTACTATTTTTGGGTCTAGATTCAATGTACCCAAAGTTCAAATTTGAATCTCTCTCAAAATCGACTACCAACTTTTCCACACTTTCCAAAAGTGTTTATTGAATGTATTTTAAACTAATATAACTTCAAAAAGTTTATCTCTAAGTCTAAAATGAGTTTTGGCCTCTTATTGACAATTAACCAAAATATGAATAAACTAGACTAAACTAGTTGAAATCTCTCACACCAACTACATCCATCTGCTCCACTATTGTGGCGTGATGAGGAAGCCGAAGAGGTAACTAGTGAAAAACCTCAAGGGATGGGAAAGGTCCATAGGTTGGCACCCTTCCAACAAGAAAAAAATTTCTACATTCATGTTTTATAATTGTGGAGATATTAAAAAATGGTTAGACCTATATGAAGAGGAGAAAAAAGAGAGGGCCTTGTCTAGAAAGTGCCAACGACAAAATAGAGGTAGACACATGGCCACAAGTCCAAATGATCTTGAGCCATGGCCCAAACAATGCACTATAGAGTGGATTCATGACACACTACAAAAAGCAATAAAAGAGGGACAAAAAATATCAAACGCAGAATGAGACTTTGCAAGAGGATGTGAATGGAAGGTATTATTCTATAGATACTTTATTATTAGAACATTCTTGTTTATAACAATATTTGTTTAATCATTTTGAAACACCATGTTCATTCACAGTGATTATTTATGAGATTCATGTTTGTCATGTGGCAGTGCAAAATGTATAATGCTATATTTTTTCACTTTCGTGTTGAAAGGATTGATAACAAGAGACGCACACACGATTGTGGTGTAATAGCATCTTTCCAACAAGAAAGTCAATGCAGTGCACGAGATCAGAATCCCATCTCAGGAGACATAGAATACGTAGGAACTATACAAAATATTTATGATGTGTCATTTGGTAAAAGTGGACACTATTTTTTATTTGATGTGAAATGGGTCAAGGTAGTTTGTAGAGGGCCAAATGCAACCATAAAATCGGATCCAAGTGGAAAGGTTTCATTGTGTTAAACGTTGTAAACAATAGTCGATTACTCATATCAGACACATTATCCTCCTTTGTTTGACCAAAACCCCAAAATGTAGACATCTCTAGTGCCCACTGTATGTTTTAAGAGAGAACCTCTGAATAGACACACATACTATTTTGCCAAGTCTTTAGCCTCCAAATAAATCTTCTTGCGCAATCAACCATCCTTGGATTTCCAAGATAAAACTCCAACTCATGTTCAACGCATTGTTCCATACCCACATCGAGCCTCTCATAGATGTGTATAACAATCATGACCACATTTGGCCCAAGGCTATGACCAAACCATCAGTCCCCCAAACCATCACTCCCAGGCTATGACTGCATTTGGCCCAAGGCCATGACCAAACCATCACTCCACCAGTGGTTTGACCCCTTGGCAGTAACCAAGTTAGCACATTTAAGAACATCTCCAAGTGTTAGTTTCTTGAATACTCTCCCTTGAAGTTCATCCTTGTAGTGCAAGTATTGTTTTTGAATAAAATGTCATAACGACTATGGAGTTTGTATCAGTTGTCCTAAAGTACATATGCATCCACTATTTTTGTAGATGTCAAGTGAATCAAGACCTGGTCTTCGAAGATGCACATGCAAGTACAAGTGCAAACACACACCGCTCGGTGTTGAATACGTATCCAATCGTGTGTACTATCTTCATTGCCATCAAGATATACTTGGAAAAGTCCACCCTAGTGTAAGGCATGAAATCGGAGAGGCATAAGAGATGTTGCAAACACCTCAACCAAGGCATTCAACTACAAATGTCCAATGGCAAACAAAAAAAGTGACATGCAATTGCAAGTCTTATTGCACAGGTGGAAGATTGTCCAAGTAATATAGATAATCAATGTGGTTATGTTCTTCATTATTTGAATAGAAAGATAGAGGAGACTTTGAATTCTATCTCTCATAGAGCTAAAATTGGATTTATTATGATTTTAAACCACCTCAAGAAAAGATACCACATCGTCCATATGCATGTTCAAAAGCGTTGGAGAATTTCAATTGTTTTTGGAGGATCTGGATTTTATATCTATCAATGAATTTATAGAATAAACATAGTAGCAGTTTCCCTCTCGTGAAATTTTGATTAATTGAATAAAAGTTTCTCTCGTATAAGTTATGGACGTACAAATATTATCATAAATTTTCACAACACATAATTTTTGGACTTTGCTGGTATTACATAATTGGAACTATCAATGTGTTATCACCCTGTGTAATACATAATTCTTAACTTGAATGGATTGCTTGTGAAGAAATGGAAAGGAAAACCATGTACTAAAGGGGCATATATGATGTATGGAGATAAGGCCATTCAATTGCAAAAAGGAGCAACTACGTTTTCAGATAATATGTTCCAAAATTTTAAGGTTGGCATTTGGAGTTCTATGACAATGCATAGATCCAACAATGTCTTGATGTTTTAAATGTAATTGGATATAGCTTCCATGTTATATGGGATCAAAAAAAAATGTTATAATGAGACAAAGTCTAGAATGCCTGGTATAGAACAAATTTGAGCTTCTTTGAAGCCATTGTGCTATCTTTGGAACATGTGTTGTGAAATGTTACCAATCAATACTTTGTTGAACAATGATGATCCTTACAAAGCTTGCATGAATCCACCTTGCCAAGGGATTTTTTTTTATCCTTTTGATGGCTCTTCCAAAGACAACTTCTTGAATATAGTATTGTGGTCATATTTGCTATGCATTAAAGATGTTCCAAACATACCATATTACATTGAAAGCAATCAATTGGGCCAACAACCATTGAAAGAAGCTAGCAATTTTAAACATGTGATTGAATGGAGCTATTCTTTATTTCCACCTTGCAAGCTAGCAATTGCTCCTTTGATCATATCCACATCAAGGAGTATTGTTTCAAAAGATGGACTGTCTAAATTGGAGAAATATATTGAGAAAATAGACTATGTGAATGCTCACCAAAAAAGCTTTCTATTTGAGTACCATAAAAAGTAGAAAAAGAGTAGAGGAGTTGTATTGATGAATTCAACTAGACTTTCAGATTTTTCTTATTAAAGAAGTCTTCAAAATTGGGTGAGCAAGACTTGCAATTTTTGTTAAATGCAAGTTATTACAAAAGTTCTGTATAGTTTTAACCACATAGTAGATCTGACATGTGGTAGTGGAAACTAAACATGACTCATGAGAAGCTCATAGTATCCTTTGTGGTTGTTTTGCTCATCCTCTATGATTGTTGTTTTGGTTTTTGCACACATATTATCTGTGAGAGATTCAACTAGTTTCATCGCATTTTGCAATATTTCCATATTTGGCATATTGAGGCCAAAACTTGTTTTAGACTTAAAGGTTGACTTTTCAAAGTTCATTAGTCTAAATTTCATCTGAATAAACACTTTTTGAAAGTGTGGGAAAGTTAGAATGCGAGTTTGAGTAGATTCAATTTGAATAGTTGGGTACATTGAATGTAGACCCAAAATTAGTAGGGTTAGCATTTTGGTGGGAAAGCCAAGTGGTCAAATAGGGTTTGGACCTATTATAAAAGGATGTAACTCATGGAGAGAGCAATCTTCTCTCTTCTCTATCTCATTTCATGCTTATACATGGTCCTCTTGGATTCTACTATCCATTGGTGCACTATCTTGGTGATTGCTTGCAATTCTATGTGTAGAATGATCAATATTTGTTATTTTTGGATCCACATGTATGAAATATAGTAGCTTGCTGGTTTCGTATGGATAGCAACAGTACATAATCATTTCATTCAAGTTTGATCAAGTTCTATTGGTGTTTGCATCTCAATTTGTGTGTACATGCTGATTTTTCTACATTGGTGAGATTGGTAGTGTATTTCTCTTTCTAACCAAAGATCATTCAAGTAGATTGGATCTTAAGGATCTGAAATCTTTCACATAGTATCAGAACTTGTGTTTCAGGTTATGAAGGAGGAAATCAGATCTATCAATGATTTGGTGAAGATATCAAGTCTAGTGCATTCTAGAGAAGATTCTACATCAAAATCGAGTTTTTTGCTTTTGTAGATTGGATCTTTTGTTGATCAGAACACTAAATAGGTCAATATACTTGTTCAATTCCTACTGGATTTGGCTGATTTTTGGATCATTGGATCAGCCTAAGTGGTGGCTTATAGATTGCATATCAAATTTTCAGCATTTGCATGTAGATTTGGAATAGTTCTTTTTTTTGTGATTTTGTCAAAACCCTAATTTTGATTGGATCTCTAGATAGTGAGGTTGATGGACTTCATTTGAGTGTGTTTCAATCTTAGGAAGTGGCAAAAGTCATTAGATTGAGAATAGATCATAGGTTGATCAAGATTCCATGATTCTATGTGTTGATTTGCTTGGATAAGTGCTAGAAGAGAATTTGTGAGATAGTTTTAAATCTTGGTGATTTCTTTTGAAAGCATTTGTTGTTGTTCAAAGGAGTGCTTTGTGTATTAAAACAGGTTGAAAGAGAAGATCAGGTCATTGCTACATGGCAACCTCAATTGGAGTCATGTTGGAAGCCAATGATAGGCTTAGATGCTTGTTTGATCAAAAGGAAGGATATCTTGATTGGAAAAGGTAAAAGGCAAGGGAAATTGTTCAAACTTGATGCTTGTGTTATTGCTAACCAAGTTGGATGTGTTGCAAGGGAGCAAATTTCTATTCAAGAGGTTTGGTACAAAAGGATGAGACACCTCAACTTCAAGTCATTGGAGGTAATGGCAATGAAGAAGGTTGTGATTGGTCTTCCAAGTTCCTTAAGTAATGTCAAGCATGTTTGTGAGTCTTGTGCTTTGTCTAAGTCACATAGACTACCTTACACTAGATCTATTTCTAGATCTACAAAGCCTTTTCAACTTGTACATTCGGATATTCATGGATCTACTACAATTAGCAATAGTGGAGCTAAGATGTATGTAGCATTCATTGATGATTTTAGTAGATTTTGTTGGATCTATCTACTAAAGAGCAAGGGTGAAGTTTATGATGTCTTTGTCAAGTTCAAGAATGCAAGGGAGAACCAATTTTCCACAAAGATCAAGTGGTTGAGAGGTGACTGACAATGGTGGTGAGTACATATCTAACAAGTTCAAGGCCTTTTGTGATGAGCATGGGACCAAGAGGGAGTATACAACATCAAGGACCCCACAACAAAATGGAGTGGCTGAAAGGAAGAATAGGACTTTATGTGAAAGTGCTAAAGCTATGAGGTTAAGTGCTAATCTTGACAAACCATTTTGGGATCAAGCTTTGTTGTGTGCCAATTTCTTGTGCAATAGGTGGCCGAGTGCTATTTTGGATGGAAGGACACCTTTTGAGATTCTATTCAAGAGGAGGCCGAGTGTCAACTTTCTAAGAACCTTTGGATGCACATGCTATGTCAACATTACTCCTGATGATAGAACCAAGGAGGATCCATCTTCAAGAGGAGGTATTTCTATTGGATATAGTGAGGTGAGTAAAGCCTACAAGGTTTACATTCCTTCTACTAACAAAGTGATTGCTGGTAGAGATGTCATTTTTGATGAGGGGAACAATCCAAAGGTGTCTTCAAGCATGATTGATGGTAGAGTGGATGGATCTAACATTCTTGATGTTGATGAGAAGGATCTTACTTTGGATGGCGGTGACTTCCATATCAAACAAGTACTTAGAGATAAACCTATTTTCAATCATTAATTTCTGTTCTGGAGTACAACTCAAGTTTGGAAAGTACACTAAGCAATAAATTTCTCAACTAGGTTACACTCAACACAAGTTAGTAACATCACCTTCATGTAAAACACTTGCATGGACCACTGAGTAAAATATTCCCTAACTTAGGAGATTAAAGTTAAAGAAAGAAAATAATAACTACAGTTTGAAATTATCGACAAACTCTGGCAAACAATTTATAAAAAACTTCCAAGTACAACTATCCTTAGAATCCGATTTTAAGATATGATAATTCATTCAACTAGAATCTCTAGGAGAATCATTAAGATATAGAATGATTAAAATTCAACTCTAAGTATCCCAAATACTCTTTTGAGTTAAATGCTCATGTTTTTAGCACCAAATATGAGCCTAATAACATTCATTTATCTTAATAGACTTGTTTGTCTCCTATGATAACTAGATATCCAATCAAATGAAGAATTGTACTCAAGCATCTGCAGACCATAAACTGTAGTAGAATAGTATCCACTAGATAAATTAAATTCTCCACAAGTAAAATACTTATCTTGTGAGAATGTATGTGAGATCCATAGGTTCTCAATAATCCTGGAGTAAAGAGATTCAAAACATTGATCTGAATTCTTACTCAATTCATAGACCAAGACTTAATCATCACACTTAAGAATCATTACAATTCCTTATAATCATCTGACAATAATTAAGTATTTATTTATGATCCTTCAGTCATAAATATTTAGATTTGTGAAAATTGTCAACATTTCCTAGCTAGTTTGAGGCCTAAATTGGCTAAAATTGTAAATAGTTTTGGTTCTGGAGTTTTGCACGTGTGAACCAGGCCACAATGTTTTTATTTACTGTATTTTTTCAGTATGATGAAGTGTCAAACTTCATACCCTTCAAAATGAGACCATTTTGATGTATTTTGGTCATATAAGCCATTTTTAGCTATTTTTCCTATATAGGGAATATCTAGGGTCAAGTACCTTCTAGAGAGAGGAGAGAGAGTCATCTTCCTCATCCATAAATAATAGGGAAGTCGTGGAGAACAGGTTGGAGAAACCTTTTGTATGCTTCATTGAGATCAATAGATCATTGTCATTGTTTCTTCCTCCATTGAGAGCATTGTTGTGTGTATTGTCTTCAAGCTATTGTGTATGATCTTAGGTGCTTTCCAAAAGTGATAGGCTGATGTATTATGGACTGTATAATGCTATTTTGGGCCGCACTTGATGTTTATGGAAGTTTCCATTTGTGATAAATGCTTTTTGATCAAGTTCTTTGCATTCTAGATAACATAGAATGTGTTGCCAATTCCTAGCTTATGTAGTTTGGAGTGCAAGCATTCAAGCCAATGATCTTGGAGTTTAGATCCACTTAGGATCTGTATTTTTCACAAGATTCATATGATTTGTCAATCATATCATGCATCTTACAAACAATATAAATCAAAACCATCAGTTTTTGGTGAATGCACATCACACTGATCATTTTACGAATTAGTTTCATCCAGGAGTAATCAACTACTCAAGCTAATTGCCAATGATTTAAAAATCTCAAATGTCTAGGTGAAGAATTCAATTATACTAGTATGACACCACATTTAGATCCTTACCCAAATCATTTATAAGTTAATCCATAAATCTTCCATACAAAGATTTGTTAACTCTGCAAGTATCTGTCAAAACAATACTTGACCATATGTTCATGTTCAACGACTAGGTTAAGTGCACCAAATAACCCTAGCAACCAGGAATACACAGTAGATTCATACAAGATTAATCGTGCACATATGTAAATAATCTCACTGAATATTCTAGAGATCCACTGATCATCTAGTTGTCCTATAATCACTATAGGATATTATCTCTTGTTTCCAAATACTAGAGAATCCAATTTATTTGGATGACTGGCATGCCCATCAGATGGATACCACAAATCCACCTAGTCCTAATTTAGATAGGAGAATTAACATGGTTCAACACTTCATTCTGATCCTTACATGTTAATGATAAGCTTCGAATCCCCATGGATCCAAGAGCAATAACTCTAGGGACAAGCTTCTATCAATTAACAGATCCAATGTAATCCATGTAACAGACTTCACTTCTAACATCACAATTGACATCCAAAATTGTGGACTACTCAATGGTTACAAAGATATAAACTATGAATTTAACTAAATGAATTCTATCCAAGAAATTAATAACTGGTATTAAGCAATTATTTACTAAGATTACCAAAATCCTAATTGTGAAGTACATTTTCCGATCACACTTACTATTGATGTCCACTTTTCTTCCCTCAGAATTTTCAGTTCCCTAAAACTCTTTCAGCTAAGGTATCAAGAAGACGTAACGACATTAGTAAATGTTTAAAATTAGCTATTATAAAAAAAATCTGAAACCGTTTCATTTCTATCCTGTACCTGGGTTGAAAATACCAAAAAATCATTTACTAGTATAAAAACACTACTAGTCTGATCTCTTGAATATAATTCACCATAGGATTTAACTAGAAATAAAATCAGCTTTTTATTAATTCCTATTACTACGATTTTGCCAATAAAATTGGACTGTTCTTTTTTTTATTGATTGGTTTGGCATTACTCCGTCATATTACTAAAACTATCAAAACCTCATAATATGAAATTACATGAATGGAAATTTTACTCAACAAGATTTCAGTAACTCTTAAACTGTATCCAAATAAGATTTAATTACTCAGATAAAGAGTACTGTCATCACTCAATCAATCAGGCCATTTCATATTGTTTGGTGGTTTTCAATTCAATTTTGACGAGTATCTTGCACAAACGTTAACTTTGCCAATTTCTAATGATTAATATCAATTAGAAATTTGCAAGAGAAGTACCCCATTCCAAATTTTAACCAAACTTGAGATAAAATAAAAATAATAATTTTAAACCTTTAATCTGGGGAGATCACATGCACCCAAAGACACCATCAAGCACAATACCAGAAAAATTAAATTTCCTTGAACCGGGTATCATCTTGAAAAAAGTAGTCTATGAGGAACAATTTTCTCGCTTTCAATCCTAAATCTATGAACCTTAAATCATAGACATTCTATTAGGATAGCAAAAACTTTTATCGTCACCCATTATGGCCTAGAGAATGAATAATTATTCTCACCCATTGCTCAACATATAGGTTTTCTTTATGGTTATCCTAAGCAAGACCTAACTATTTTTCATGCCGTTACTGAAAGAGTAGTCGATGATGTAATGTCCAATAAGAATCACAAGCCCCCCTTTCATGTAAAACAATCTAAGTCTAAATTTGTACCCCCAAAGGTTTACTTGGATAATACAAAAGAAAACCCCAAGCGACATTTCACAATAAGTAAAAAACCATAAAAATTTCCAAGAATTGTTATTCATGAAAATCCCATGCAAATGGAAAAAAACATACACCCCACTTATGCTCCAACCTAACCCATTATCAACCCTAAAAGGGTTTCAAATAGGATTGAAAGAGGGACCCGTTCCTATCCCTACACGGCCGCCAACCACATCCTCAACTTGTTAACTCTTCACAGGATGCCATCGTTGAAAGAATGGCTTGCTGCCTCAACAGCTCCATCTCGATTCCTATACCCCTCTTCATCAGGACCTCCAGATGATTCTAGATCAGTTGTGCATTCTACTGCTGGAAATCTACTTCCAGATGCATGTCCAAGAGATTTGAAGGAACACGATGAGCAAGAGTTCAACCATGAAGTGATTGCCAGACGTCTACCGCTACCCAGAAGGCTCTTCAATCGCATGCACAACTACACATATGGGCGTTTTGCCACATGACGCTGCCATGTGAACCCGATACTTAATCAAAATTTTGACATTTTTCTTTGCATGCCTCTGCCACGCGTGGTAGATCCACGCCAAAAATTCTCCGAGGACCCTGCCGGTCAAATCTAGGTTGGAGGTGGGTCCGACATTGACTTTTTTTTTTTCTCGTGGCATTGTCATGCAAATTTTTTCGAATCAAAATTCAAAAAATGAACGCCAAAATTGCTCGGCATGGTAAAGCCACGCGTGGAAGTGCCACGCAAGGTTGTTATTCAACTGCCTCTAATCTGGCATTCACTTATTTTGGAGATTTGCATGCATGGCAAATCTCCAGAGAAAATTCCAGAGAATTGTCTTGCATTTTTCAAGTTTATCTTGATTTCAATCTAGCAATCACTTTTGATTCAAATGCTTTGAATGCAATCTATATCTTATTAAAGATCTAGCAAAAATTGATTGACCAAAGAAAACAATTAGTGAGCATACGTTGATCATTTATGGTTGCTTCAAAAACATTTTCCTTTCGAAACATCCTTACTATATTTAAAATCTATTAAAGCAATATCTTCATATCTTCACTCTAGTCAAAGCACAATATTGATTTCGTCAGAGCACAATAATTTGACACAATGATCATTTGATTTTTAATTCACAATCATGATCACATAATAATTATTTTATTATTAGTCCACATTTATTTAAAGCCTTAAAAAAAGTTCATTTACTTTTAAATTATTCATAGGATTGTTTGTTTATCAAAATATTGCTCAAATAGTTTAAAAAAAAATTATAACAAATATATTTGTCAATATAAGATATAATAATTACGTAAACTATCATTTTATTACAAAAATGATTGTTATATATATATATATATATATATACGTATATATAGTTTATTCATCATCACTGATTTTCATCAGCCAATACATCTTGCAACTCATCTCCGCTTACATGATTTTCATCATCACTATAGTAATCGGACCCTCTCCCAATACTATCGTTTGTGTCAAAATCATTCGATTCATTTATAGTATGTTTAATCATATTTAGAAAACTTGGAGATATTTCTATAGCCACATCAACCATGTTTGTGTTGTCAATAGTCCTCCATTTAATTCTCAATATATGCATTTTCAAATACATGTCTAGCGCGTGGCTTTACTTGAACAACATACCACCACTTTTTGTTTAGTCGATCCGATTGAAAAAATACCTGCACAATTAACAATGTTAAGTTAAAAAATTTCTTCCAACATGGAACTAAGGTCCACATGAATAATTAATTATAATGAAATAGTGTATGTTACTGATTATGATTGAGAAAAAACGAATGTCATGTGACACACCTGTTTACTATGACGAGGCAATACCAATGTGTCTGAATAATCCATGCTTAATATCTTTGTTGAATCGATAGCAAAAAATCCACTACGATCTCTTTTCACTTTTGCATTTGACCCTTGAATATTGATTTTGAACCATTTCACGTCAAACAAAAAGTATTTTCCGTTTTCAACAAAACACACTTCATATATATCTTGAATAGTTCCTACACACTCAAGCTCTCCAGAGACTGGACTTTGGTCTCATGAACTACTCCGACTTTCTTGATTAAAAGACGCCATAACACCACAATCATAAGTTCGTCGTTTCATATCAACTCGTTCAACGCAATGATGATGACCATATCATGAGATTTAAGACCATGAAGTTTTCCTTATGTTGTGAATGATGTTTGTAGTGAATGAGCAAAACCAGTTGGTGTTCTCATCTCGCAAATCACTGACCGTACATACTTTACTCTTCCTTGGTAAGAATCCAAGGGGCTCTTTGAATGATATGAGTATTTCTATCTATAAAAGATTTTGGCCAGTACTCTTTTTTTGTCTTTGATTCTTGTCATTAGAAGAGTTTCAAAATAAAAAAAGACCCTTCTTGAAGATGCTTTTTATTTTTTTTCTTAGTTTTGTCCGCCATGTGGCCCAATGAAATTGCATATATTTGAAATCTATGTAACGTAGATAGAAATAATAAAGTTATAAAAATTAACTTTAAAAATTTTGAATTTGCCACCAGGCAGGATGGGAAAATGCTATTGGTGGATAGTGTCTGCCCCAAACATCCGACGACATTGTCTCTAGTTAATTATTTAATCACACTGATTAATATGTTTCAAACTACACAGGTTTGCCAACAATAAGTCATCACATGCATAGGAATTGGTGACATGCATCATAGTTAGACAGTAAGCATAGTTACCACATGTTGTTACTGTGGTCCAGTTATCCATTCACATTATCATATAACATTGAGTCGATTTGGCATTTCATAGATTTGAGAATTTGGCACTAAAATTTGGAAGCAATCGGTATGGCCAGGAGACCAAGGTCTAAAATTGAATCAATGATTCTTCACAATGAGAAGGATGATGCCGGATTTTGGAAACCAACAAGATATATCAAAAACTCATGGGCTCTACTGCATCCATCCTCAAAAGGCATGTTTAGACCAAAAAAGAAAGCAAAGATGACATTCAAATCATATTGGAAAGCAAAGATCCTTGATTTTAGGACTTCTCCAAGAGGGCTATCAATCTCAGAAGTCTTGGTTCAAAATGTCTATATGCATTTGGAGTTGTATCTATAAGATTTCAATATTCATGATCACCAAAAATGTAACTGTAAGTTTAAAATTTTTTGGGATCTATATTATAACATTCGTGCTTTTGAAACTTGTTGAAATCATATCAGTTATCATGTATGTATTTCATTTTGCAGATTTATATCCATCCAGCATAAGGGAATGAAAGCCAACACAATCCCTAGCAGGTATATTGGATGTGATTCATTCAGATATTGGAAAATTACAATACAGAGGAAGAACTTCTAAGGAGCTTGTAGATAGTGGTATATTTTTCTCTGAGTCCAAGTACATTCCAGATATGCATGGAGGTTTCGGAAAGCTTGAAAATATACCACTGCCACATTTTGGAAGTGATGAATGGCTTGCACCTGATAGTATGGTGTCAGAATCTTTTTAATGCAAATTACTATTAGATTTGAAAAACTCAATGAAAGCTAGCACTGAATCAAAAGTCAATAGATTAAGTTGGTTCCTATACTTATATATAATTGTAGATTTTTTTTCAAATGCAAATGTTCGTAGAACACCAACATTATTTGTTTGTAAGGATGTGTTAGATGAGACTCTTTCAGATCTGATGGATGTGGGTTGGAAATGCAAGGCAGTTGGAGATATTGAATGTAGAATTAAGAAATCATCTATGATATTTCGTTATTGCATTGCAAGACAAATGCTTAATCTTACATTCAGTTACCAGAGATGGAAACGAATAAGTGGGACATGGATGCCACTCAATCAAGACCTTCAAATGGATGATCACACTGATCGAAAAGAAGTCCACATTTTCAACAATGAAAATTTGCTAACTACAATTATAG
Source organism: Diphasiastrum complanatum (assembly GCA_029204225.1). Classification (NCBI taxonomy): domain Eukaryota; kingdom Viridiplantae; phylum Streptophyta; class Lycopodiopsida; order Lycopodiales; family Lycopodiaceae; genus Diphasiastrum; species Diphasiastrum complanatum. Next base: position 17,959,696 of record CM055096.1, on the reverse strand, counting down.
TGGAGGATCATTGGAGCTTGAATTATATCAAACAAGAGCTGGTCTTAATGCACAATGAAATTCTACCAGAACACTTCAGATTCATAATCAATGGAAAGCTCGTAAGATTTTAATCCGATTTGTAAATCAGTCATTGATCATATATGTAACTTTATTAGAGAATAGAGAAATTAACAAGTTGCTTATCTTTCATGCAGATACGAAAAAGACAGGAAAACACAACACCCTGCAAGGATCTTCCAACAGATATTAACATTGTAGAAGTACAATGAAAATCCACACAATCAATTGTACAAATTAGTATCTGTATTCAATAAAAGATCACCCAAATTTGGGAATTTTGTACATCTATTCAAATGATTTTGTTTCCGTATCTCTATATCTCTATAATTCTATTTCTATATGTTTATATGTCTATCTATTCAGCTTGGGTATTTACAAATTGCCCAGTCTCATTTAAAATTTGAACATTGTATGGCTTAGACAGCCCAACATCAGTCTTTGGTCCAGCAGTTGACCTGGTCAATAGACTGAGAATGACCTCCTGTCGAAATCTGTACACTTTGCCAACAGTATAATCACCTAGGACAAACTACAATAAACACTGTATTAGATGATTATTAATAACAAACAATAGTTTAAATAAAGATAAAATTGAAAGGGCTAATAACTCACCTTTGAAATATCAACATCCTCCTGAAGATTGTACCACTAGAAAAATAACTTTGCATTGTATAGAGTATACCACACACAGCTAAATGAGTCATTTTGCTGGGGTGTCTGCAATACATTCAATTGATTAATAATGGGATGAAGGTACTGATGCTTAATAACGATGATAAACAAAAATACACTAGAAACGTTCAATGATTACCTCACTGCTCACAATTTCACATTTCTCTACCATGGGATTCTATTGGAAAATATTTATATATCTCCGGCAACAGCGAGTCAATATCCTTATGTGTGTTGCTGGCAGAATTCATCTTTACACAAAAAAGATTTACGATATTATTATCTGTGATTTTTACAAAAATTACAATTAAGCTCCAGTGATGACCGCAAAAAATCATGAAGAATTTCATTAGATAAATGATACAGTAATTACGAGTAAAGAAGTAGACAAGTAATGAATTTGACAAGTAAAGAGATAGACATACTTGGTATGATATGGCATCAACAAAAACTTCACAGCAGGTGAGCAAGCACCAAGGATACATTGTGACAAAGTGTCGTTGTTGTCCTTGATGCCTTGCAGGAAAAAATTGCTGAGAAGCGACACTTCTTTCATGGAATCCCTTGCTATATCATATTGTAGTAAGGGGAGACCAGCCTCAATCACTGGATCACTAATAGAGGCCCTTCTATCCTTCATCTACAAACAATATAGAATTCTAAAATTAAGAGTAAAACCAATCTCTTCTATTTGGAAGAGGATTGGCATGCTGATACTATCTATTGCATTTGAAATATCTTTCTCAAACTTTAAATAATCATCAAAATCTAAATATGCTACAGGTTTGATATTAACGGGAGGAGGCAGAAGAGTATCTACAATGGAGAGAATGTCCAAATTTTTTGTGGCTAAATCAACCACAGTATCAAAGGCTACAATATTTACAATTTCATCACCTCCAGATGTGGAAGCTTGGAGGGTCATACGTCGGACCTTTTTGGGAGCCTAAGAAGAGGATGGCTTGCTCCTTCTGGGGGCAAGTTGCATGCGAGGCCTCTTGATGGGTAGGTTGGTCCTATAAAGGGGTTTGTCTTGGGCATTATGGTCACTCGCTTGGCATGGATGGAAAGCACAAAAGAATCTTAAAAAAAAAGAGCCAAATAGTCCTTCGCGGACTCCGGCAAACACTACAATGCTCCAGGTGTGAACCTGACAGCACTCTACAGATTATCTCGGGTAATCAAATGGACAGTTCTGTAGAAGGGGGCTCTGGGTATCAGGAGCAAGGTGGATCTCTAATATTTCTTAATCTTAGAGAGCCATCTGCTCTTGTTATGCCTGGTCTGTCGTGGAGGATTAACAGCAGGGGTTCTAGGGGATACAGCCTCAGGAGAGAAGAAATCCCTCCGATTATGTTTGACCCCTAGACATGAGAGTAGTCTAGAATATATCGCTCTTGTGCGAGTGTGGAAAACAAAAACAACAAGACAGAAAGCTAATCGCACATAGAAGCGATATGTACGTCAGTAAAATCGCTCTTGTGCACGCGCAAAAGGAGACAAAGATAACGGAGGAAAGAGCATGCGTGGAGAAGCGATATGGCACAAAAATCGGAAGAAAACAAGTAAAACTGCCTCGAGCTCGTGGACATGTGTAAACAATTTTTTTGCACGTGCGTAGTCGCACATGTGTGGTCACACGTGTCGTCCACACATGTCTGAAAAGTAACGAATCAGCCATTGACATGTGTCACACTCCATCCAATCAGAATGCGACACATGGCTTCACACATGTGGAATATTTTTTTGAATCATCTTACGACACGTGTCAAGCGGCAACAAATCAGAATGTGATACATGCCCACGTGTGAAATATTTTTATCGAATCATCCTATGACACGTGTCAAGCAACAATGAATTGGAATGTGACCCTTGCTTTTTGGTACGGCTGCACATGCATGGACAATTTTTAGCGAATCATCATACGACACATGGAGAGTTGACCATTGACTCGCACGATTGAGATGACTATAAAGGGCACGATCTTCGAGAACCTATTTTTTTCGACTTTCTTGGGTTTCACTCACATCGGTTCTCTGCGCACGTATTTTATATCTATTTTCGTCACATACCGCTTTTGTGCACGCCTTGTTTGTTCTCTCATTGTATCATGTTTCTTTACATGCACAAAAGCGATACGTTGTTCTTACATATCACTTCTGTGGTGTTCTCCCTTCATCTTCGATTACTCCCCTCTTGCACAGATCCGATACTATTCAATGGCTTTCTCCTCTGATCCTAGTCGTGAGTGTTTGTTGTCTAGTTTTCTCTCTGAGTTCGGTATAACTGAGCGCATAGAGTACTTCAAGTCTCTCTTCTAGCCTTTTCTAAATGTGTTCAGTACGGCACAACAGAGTCCTGATTTTTTTTATGACCAGTATATCAGATTCAGGGATATAGTCAGTATCCCTCCAATCTCTGCGTCTAATTTGTCGTTTATGCATTTCACTGATCTTGTACATACTTTTGCTCATTATAAGCAGCGGCTAGACAGGATGTACACTAAACTTTTTGATTAATATAAGAATTTTAGTGAATGTAATGTTTGTAATCGAAAATGTCATTTTCTAGAGTATCACACCGGATTTGTGTTTTTCCTTTTGGTACAAATCCCAGTAGAGTCAGATACTTTGATTCTTGATACTGAGATCCCTTCATCCTCCACTACTAAACATTCCATTAAGGATATCAGTCATTTCTAGTTTGATACTCTTGACAAAGAGACTGAATATTTGAATGTAGATACTCATATGTTGAGGGATGTTTTCATTGGCTCTAATGCCAATACTGAGGAAGATATTGCTAGTGTACATTCTAAATGCTTTTTTGATTTGCCAAAATATTATATAAATGAAGATGTGTATATTACAACAACAGATTTATGTGTTTTTTTTTATTATCGTGAGGAGATGTGCTTTGTTTATTGTCAAGCACCATTACTGAGTTCTCCGAAATTGTTGATTTTGAAACCGAAGTCTTAGTGCCGGACATTGACTATGATGGTGAGGCCTGCTTTTCATAAAACATCTTCTAACTAACAAATAGCTTCCTTCACAACTGATGATGGCTTACTATTCCATGCAAAAGCTATATGAAGATAAACGAGCTTTTCTATTATCCTAACTTCTGCATGAAGAGTGCAAACATGCACATTTTTCAAGGGAATAGGCAATACTAGCTTCTAGTTTGGATTTGCATTTTCTCTAGTAATTCTTGTACTTATAGTTACATCTTTTGCCATTTTCATGCAGTATAAACAAGGATGTTTAGATGTAGCACCGTGACAGACATTATACATGCATTTTTGTGTTTTTAAATCACTTGCTAAGTGCCATTCAACTTGGAAGTCTCCAACTCCTGAAACTTTGAGAAATCCTCCTTCCATATGGTCTTTGATAATCCGAGGGTAAGATGTCCTAGAGAATATCCATGATAACATATCGTGATTCTCCTTCAATACCTGTCCAATGCATAAAACCAATTTAGTTAAATATGAACTATGAACCGGGGTACGAAATTAAACTTAGTTAATAAAAAAAATAATTACCTGAAAAGCTGCCAACCACCATATATCATTTTCGGACTGGATACTAAATTTGAAGTATCCTTGGTCCACTGTTTGTGATAGTGCACCATTCATGAGAGTTATACTATCTCGTCATCTTTTGCCCTTTCACAATTTCTGACTCATCTAACTTAAGTACTATGATTATTTTACCATTCACCTTTTCTAAGGTTATATAATAAAATTTGATCATGTATGTTAACAAGTGATTTAGATCAACAAAGAAGTTGTTTGATAAATTATATGACATGGATCTTCCATCAGTTTCATACACTTCCTCTATATGAAATGGGGTACCAATGATTTTATGTCTACTTAAGTTCAATGTATTCCTCTCTGTCTTCAAGTGATATGACCTAGGGATAGGGACTTTTCTAATTCGAACTTGCTTAAAGGCATCCCTAATAAGTTGAAATATTTTTGAATCTGCTTATTTGCTAATACCAGCAAAATCACAGGCACCCTGAACTATAGTTTTATCTAAAAAATTTTGAATGTCTAACATCAAAGACTCTGCAATTTTGGACTTTACATTGGAACTATACACTCAATGGATTTGCCTGTCAATATTGAGCCCAACGACATTCCAATTGATGCATTGTCCTTTATATTCTAATGGGATACTAATGCAGATCTGCCAAAAAAACTAGATAGTTAGCAGAACAACATAGTAGCAGAAATAAAACCATATGTCACTAATCAAGTTACAAAAAAATCAGAGTATACTTACTTGAATGCTCAAATTATTCTATTTCGATAACCTCCTTTTGAAAGGGTCTGAATATCCTTGCGACTTTCCTGCTTTTGCTTCTTAGTCCTAGCCTCCTTCTTCTTAGCCTCTTCCACATCCTTCAGTAATTGCAAGTTTTCCATACGAATAGATTGTAAGATTGATTGCATTCGATCTAGTTCTGATTTGATATCGAATGCTATCTTTTGTAATGAATCATTATTCGTCTGTAATGATTCATTATTCTTTTGTAATGATTCATTATTTTTTTCCAGTTGTTCATTTTCCTCTAAAGTCTTTTGGACATGACAATATCTTTTTTGATAAAAAGAGGATATGCATATCAACTCACATTCTAAAAAGTGAATTTTTTTCATGTGAAGCAAGAGGAGAAGAGAGAAACTGGTAACCTAAACCCAATATGTCAACGCGAGAATCCCTACCTCATTATATAGAGAGTAGAGTCCTGTGCTGTAACCATGCAACGCCCATGCAGGTAAACTATAATTAGATCACATCTCTTCATGCAGTCCACCTGCCTATATCCGTCACAAGCACATGCAATAGTCCATATGTCTCAAGTCTCTGGGTCCTCTCAAGGTTATTAGTCACGAACTGGCCTTGACATGGAATAAATCATGGCGTGACCAATAATCTCGAACACTAGAGGGCCGGCCTACCATATTAGGACTATTCCAGGTCCTTAACCGAATATTGCCATAACAAAAATAGTCATATATGAATTGTCCAAGAGCATAAATATAATGGCCAGAGAACATAAATAACCCATATTCAACCAATCTGAGACTACTCATGCTCTCAAACAAAAAATCTCATGTCATAATATTGTTAAGAATGTATGATATATATACTTAGAAATGAAATCAAAGGACAATGAATCTATACATAAGATTAGAGCAACTCAAGCCAATGCTTTTACCGTACATATTATATAGAGCCAATTCATGGAGTGAAAAAAAAAAAGGCAAATTTAGAAATTTGATTTCTAAAGTTTAGTCAATATTTCAAATAGTAAAGAAATTGCAAAGAATCTAAATTATCAGTTTATGATATGATGCATTACAATGAGAAAAAGGTAAAGCATTTAGATTTATGGTCATTAGAAACATTGTATCCTATTGATCCAGATTCATTGCAACATCCTGATTTTAATTGTGTTACTCAATTGATAATTTATATTTGTCATGGTAGAAGGGAAATTTAATAAAACATCAAGGGAAAGTAAAAAAAAGAACTATAAAGTTGAAAACTTGTTTGCAGGAAAATGAGATCCTCAAGATGGATATTTAAATGTTATGGTCTTCTTTACGTGATTTTACTACTAGTAATGATGAGATGAAAATGGCATGTCAATCCATGCATATCTCGTATTTGTCTCTGGTAAAAGACATGGTTTTGCTAAATAAAAAGGCAAAAAGTAACAAGAGAAAGAGATTGGTGACAAGGGATATTTGTGACATTACATTAGTTCAAGGGGCAGGGGATTTTCTTAATAGAGAAGCATGTGCAACAAATATTCAAGATGATAAAGGAAGCATTTGCACAAGTTAGTGTAAAAAAGTTTTCAATCCCACGACCATTGCATCAAAAAAAAAAAAAAAAACATGTTAAACCAGGGCATGCCAAAAATAGTAAATATTCCATTTCACATCAATGCAGTGTATTACTTGAAAGGAGAAGATCCATTAGTTGCATCCATTCCATGAAAACTCTCATCCACTTGCATAGCATCATCTACACAAGAAGATTCACCAAAATATGTGAGAAATGCAAAATGATTAACTTCCACTTGCCTACCCTTCTCATCATAAGTGCATGTCAATGGTTGTTGCATTTGCCTTGATGTACTCTTTGGCTTTTGATTTGAAGTAGGCTCTTTACCATCAACATCCAAAGTATCATAAACAATGTCATCATGAAGAATGTTAGATCCAACATCCACACTAAGAAACTTTTGGATAGTTTCCTTCATAAAAAATGACATCTCTTCCTTGAACAAGCTCCACATCCTTAATGCATCACTAATGCATGTTAACTCTCAAAACAAAAGCATGAGCACCATTGATAGAAAAACTAAATTGATAAGGTAATTTTACGAAGTTGTGAATTAGCAATACAATACATTCGTTACAAACAAAGCTTACAATTAAGAACAAAACAAAATAGAAAATGTATTTATTGTGACAGTGCACTAAGAACTAAGCATTGTAGCCTGATAAAATATCTTTGGAATAAGGTAGGCTAGTACCTTTTTCAAACAAGTTGTTTTAGAAGCTCAACGGACTTTTCCAAATGATCGCTTTACAAGTCTGTAATGACTCCTTCCATCCAATGGATCTATGTAAAAAGCTTCTACTCTCTCTCTCTCTCTCTCTCTCTCTCTCTCTCTCTCTCTCTCTCTCTCTCTCATGGATGTAGTTCTATGCATATTTATAGCTACGTGTTTCCTTATAGTATGTCGTTACTAAAGATTATGACAAATACCAACTTTTTCCATTGCTTTATCAAGTAAAAAGTATACCTTGTGCACTAATTCACTTAGTTAAAACTATTACTTATAGTAAGAGGGGCTTTTTTATAACGTGCATTGGAAGCAACTCATGAATGGTAGAGATTGCTCCTCCTGATAGGTCTACAATCCAACGGTGGACATTTTGACCAACCTCGTGTCTCCTGGAAAAATGAATGGCTATATAAGCCTACTGGACTAGCACATTTCCTAGTCCTTCAACTAAGAATCACTCTATTTTTCTATTTCTGTACTACTCTTTCTCTACGACAAAATTATGCCTTCTTTTTTATGCATTTTTATGCTACACGGATAAGAAACTTTGCAAGTCTTCTCTCACACTATGGCTAGTGATCTGTTTCTATGAGAATTCATGAGTTTCTATTGACAAAAATCAACCCTAATTTGTAGTTTTATTCAATGTTTGACTTTGTGTATATATGCGTCGATTAGATAGCATTATTACCACATATTGGGCATCCTATACAAGTGCATGTATTGTTTTTCTTAAATACATGTTGGACATTGTTTATGTAGTTTGGATTACTATGACTAGACTGGTGTGCTACACTAAGTGGATCATGGCAAGTACTCAAGATATTGTAGCACCTCATATTCAGGTATGACACAAAACGTACATTCTTATCTATCGAAACGTATTGTCATGGTGCATATGAGTAATTCGACTTACACCTCGAGGCAAAAAATAGTTACGAAATGTTTTTAGATTTTTTGGAACAAGAATAAATATAAGATACAAACTATATTGTTATTGATTCTACTTGAGTTATAGACTTGATTCACGTTAAGTTTATACAAAATAAGAGTTCCAAAGGTTTTTTTTAACGTTTTCGACATTGTGAATAAAATAGGTAATGTATACTCATTAGGTTAAAAACAAACATTATGAATCGGTTCTTTACTTTCTGGAATGGATGATGTTAGCACTTTTGTTGTTATGGTTATGAATAGGCTATTGATTCTAGGTAGTTGGTATGAAATGGACTTGTCTTAACTACTTACCATAGTTCGTAGATTGGCATGAACATTCATGAGGTCTATGGCACAGATTTGCCCCGATGCACTTTGCTATGAAAGAATCGCACCCGTTGTACTATTAGTAAATGATTACAATATTTTCTCATATATTTTACTTTAATTTGTGTTTATAATATAGATTTTTGCCCTTGTATTGATCAATATGGCTTATGTCGTCATACGGTGGCAGAGCATTTTGCTAGAAAAATGTTATTATGTGCTATTCAGCCAGTCATTGAGTGAATCTTGTTTCGGACCTGGATAACAATTGATGCTAAATTACGACAGTGATCTTCCCCAACGAGGGAGGGGTGCCTCCCGCAGCTCGGGCCAGCACCCCCCGCCTGTAGGTTGCGAGTGGGGGAGGGGGGGGGGGGGAGCTGTTCCCGGGACGATGTGAGCTGTTCTTGACCAACCTCCTTGAGTTCCTCATGTGCGATGAGGGTGGCCCATACAAGCAAAATGAGTTAGTGTAAAATTGAAATACTAACTAGTGGAGAAGATAAAACTATGGAGTAAAACAAAAATACATTTGCTAGTGCCTTCTTTGAGTATGTTTTGAAGGTCAAAAGTAGAGGGGTGAAGATTTTTGGAAGAGGTAGAAGTGCAGGCACCTGTGGCAAAGGATGCAATGAATATAATTTGACCAACATATATTGCCTGAAGGAGAGTAAATTTACTTGAAAAGTAATTTTTCAAGTATTTGTTTGTATTTGAAATGTCCAGGAAGCTCTGTAGCCACATGCTTTGAAAGATTGAGCTAAAAACTTATGCGGATAGGCTCATTTTAAAGCGTTGTCTTGAAATTATGTGCTAATTTCACGTGTTAAAGATTAGCTCCAAGAGCAAGAGGGCATTTGAAATCTATCAAGGTTCAAGAAAAGAAATGGCTTGATAGTTTTGTTTTCATGCACATAAATCCTTAATATTATGGTACCTTATCACGAAAAGAGACATCAATAACATTATTTGTGGAAGAGATGTTTTGCTTGAAAGATAAATCATGCATCTTTATCTAAATTCAAATGCATGACAGGCAAAGTTTTAGGATTCTGAGAAGATTGAAACAAATTAAGCTCCTTTTGGAATACATGAAACCTGAGTTACTTCTGAGAAAAATGACAAGAAAAATGAGTCTCTAAATACATAATCAAGAAAAATTGCAGATGTATGGCATACATCTGAGTAAGGATTCATCTGACGAGTTATAATATTGTCAAAGTGCGCTGGATATATTTGACATGGAAGACTCTGTAGAAAGTCACATTTGTGATAAGGCTTAACTGTAAAAAATTGTGAGCATTAGCTACTATTCATAACGCGAGAAATAAATGTACTACTATGTGGTAAGCATTAACTACTAGATTTATGACCATAGTACCTCTTTCACCGCTGTAAATAACCGAATTCTGGAGGACTGATGCACCAAAAATGAAGCAATCTAATCGATTAGTTTTCAGGCCACTAGAAAAATGTATGAAGAAAGTACTTGTAATCATTTAGCATCAGCTTTGGATGATCAGGAGAGAGGAGAGAGAGAGAGAGAGAGAGAGAGATCACGCTCCTCTACGATACGAATGATGTCAACTATCAGTTAAGCTCAATCGGTGGCTATTATCCTAGCTACTGGTTTACAACTACATCAAAGAATATGCCATTTACGCCTGAATTCTAGTCATGGGACATAGTTGGTTTAGTTCTGAAAATCTTATTAGTAAGAAAATGCAAAACAAATAGCAGGGGAGATGAGTGCATACATCGTGATCACGCTCCTTTACAATACGAATGCTGTGAACTATCAGTTAAGCTCAATCACCTACTGGTTTACATCTACAGCAATGAATATGCCGTATGTCATTTACGCCTTAATTCTAGTCATGTGACATAGTTGGTTCAGTTCTGAAAATCTATTTAGTAGAAAAATGCAAAACAAACAGCAGGTAAAATGAATGTGTATACTTCGTGATCGGTTGATGAAGAATACTGCAGCTGGTAGACGTCCTAAGCCACGGTTGTAGAATCACATAGCAACCATTAAAGGGAGTCACATTGTGCTGGAGCAAAGGAGAGCTGGGAATTGACGACATCGTAGAGAATCTGAGTGTTCTGCTGAAAGAGGTTTCCAACGATGGAGACGTCGACAGAGAATTCAGCGTTACTTGCCATGGTGAAGCAGAGAACGTTGGGAGTAGAAGTGAAAATGGCAAGAAGGTAGTTGCTGGGAGGAACATGCAGGTCCGCGTTTTCAAAATGCAAAGTAAGCGGCGGGAATCGATAGTTGATGTGGTCAGAGACGTCGACACAATACTTTAAGCCTACAAGGGAGCCATCCACCGGGGGAAGATCTGAAGTGGCTCGTTGGAAGGCGTCCAAGACCTGAGGGAAGGCCCTGCTGGATATGTATGTAAGGGTGGTTCCAGAGTCAATGATAGTGCCTGCAACTGTGGAGGTGGGCTGCGCAGGAATACTCACAGTTGTGGTTCCGACGGTGATGGCTTGCAGATTGAGATAATAATTTGTACCGGCTTTGTTCTGCATAATGGGAGTGGTCTGTACTCCTGGGCCTTGAAGGGAAGCTGCGTCTCCAAAGATCAAATTGCTTGTTCTGGAGGGTGCATCAGAGAAAGTCACCAAGCAGTAAGAGAATTTGCCATAGCCCAGCTGAGAGGGCAGAGACACCGGGCCTTTGCCCAGACCCACCAGGCCTCCTATTGTTTCGAGTTTACCAGAAGTTCGATGCGCACATCCGAAGGAGAAATTGGTGAACTTTTGAGGCTTTCCATCTATTCCTGTCATTGTGAGAGTGTCGGACGAAAACTCTCCTGCCAAAGTAGATCCATCGCTGTAGCCATATTTAAATCCGCATCTGGTCTTATTGCAATATTGGACATCGCTGCCAAGCGCTTTGCATTGCAAAGATAGACAAGGAATGCGTTTGTAGGAGGGAGAGGTTTTGAGATTCAGCACAGGTCCTCCAGTTCCATTAAATGGCTTGCATCGCGCCCAAACCAGATCGCTACCCGTGTCTGCAAGAGCATGAATTGTCTGTGGAGGAGTGGCCAGTTGCACGACCATGAGATAGGAACCTTTGTCGGATGACAAAGGCGATGACAAATCATGTTTAGCAACATGCCGTCCTCTCATTTCTGCTGCCATTTTGGCAGCAATGCCTCTAGCTCTGGCATGGCTGAGAGCAACAGCTTCACGCACTCGCTCCAAAATACCCACACTTCCTTCCTTTCTCAAGGGCGAGGAGTGGTGATCTCTGTGAATGAGCTCTGTCCTAAAGCCACCTGATACTCCTATGGCTGTAGTAGCAGCAGGACGTACCTTTCCCAGAAAGTTGTAGCCGGGTGCTGCATGCACGTTGGTTGCGAAATTTGCCAGAACAACAATGGTGATAAGGTGCAGCACTATCAATATTACTGAGTAACTGGGCTTTAGAAATGCCATAAGAGAAGTAGTAGTCATCGCGATTTGTCTTACGAAAGAGATAAGGGAAACTAAGCAGTGAGAATGAAGTCTGTAATAAAGGATGGTAGAGAAAGTGCGAATGAGAGTAGTGAATGTACATAAGGTCTATTTATACTTTTTGAGCACTTAAAACGTACAATTCAAAAATAAAGGGAGGCGGGATTTTGGCGGAAAATAATGTGCCCTAAATGGAGCCGAATATTCCGGAGGCCGATACGCATGTACATGAATAAAAGATGGCCCATAACAAACAAATGAATATAAGAGCCAAATAAATGTAACAATACCTCAAGTGTTCATAACTCTCCCCATTCCAAAAAATCGCTTCCAATGTGGGCATGAAGGAGCATTGGCAACATGAGCAATTATAGTGTCAACATCAAAAGGAGTAGGAGGAGCATCCTAGGAGCATGAGGTTCATCGTCAAGCAATGAAGCATGATAGAAAAACATGAATAGCCTGCCAAATAGCCTCATCCATTGGCCATCCATCCAACTAAACTTGATGTTGATGGCGACTAAAGTACAATCTGACCTACTATAAATTAATTAGTTCGTCGAGGGCAAAACAATTATATTTTGAATTACCAATATAAGTATGATGGCAAGTGGCAGTCTTCAATAACACCAAGTATGATGGCAGTCTTCAAGAGACCATCTCTTAAGTATGAAAATGAGGAGAAACATTAAGAAGGTCAATGTAGACCCACAAATCAATGACTCTCGTAAAGACTCTTACAAAATCACATTCTCTAACGAATCACTAAGGGTTGATCAGAGCCTCATCAGACATGATTACATCCCCTTATGAGTATGATGATCATGTAAACCATGCTACCAAGTAGCAATGCACGATTATCACTACATCATTTTGGAACATTTTGGACCCTAATACCGAGGCTTCTATGAAGCAAAAATAAAAAAATAAGTCCTTTTATGTCGGTATATCCAACGATCTATTCCTCGATAACAGACCCTCGAAATTTGCATCAGGTCCCGAGGAATATCAGAGTATTTTTGTCTCGTTTAAAAAGAGTTTTTTTCGATGGATATATTCCTCAAGGCTCGAGATGATTAGCCCCTCTCAAAAAGGAGTATTTTTTGAGGGAAATTTTGAGGTTCATATAGAGAATCTTTTCGAGGGTTATTTCGAAGATCAAATAGAGAATTCTCAAGGACAAAAATAATTTGTTCTTTTAGGATTGAATGGAACCAGTATATTGGCTTCATTCTACCTGCAAAATCGACGTCATCCAACTCCAGGAGTCTTTTGCACCACTGCTTACGATGTTGGTAAGTAAAAAAATTTGCAAACATTGAATCTTACTTTGAAACAAATGAGAATGATGATATGCATGCATCTTCTAGTGAAAACGGAGATAAGGACAATGAATCTATACATTAGATTTGGTTAGATTAGAGCAACTCGAGCCAATGCTTTTACCGTACTTATTATATAGAGCCAACCAATGTACACATCTAATTGATCGAACATTCATGGAGTGAAAATATAAACAAATTTAGAAATTTGATTTTTAACCTTTTAATCAATATCTCAAATAATATTTGATGGTTTTGTAGTTTCTCTTGTAAAGAAACACTTTAGTTGCAATCGCAACTTGTACATTGAATGTCAATATTCCATAATATTTTTTATGGTGTTTTAGACAAAATAATCACAATCCTCTTTCCATTTTTACAGATACTAATCAACTTATGAAGGTTTGCTCAATATTCGAAATATCATAAGTTTTTGTAATTTATTTTAAAAGAGCATTTCAATTATGCTTGTATGAAAGATATACTGATATTTTACCCCTAATATTTCATAAGAGAACTTCAATGGTGTTTTTTTTAATTAAAAACTTCTCTTTGGATTCTTTAGTTATAATCACAATTTACATTTCAGTACTTTAGTGTCAACTGTTTCATATTTGATTTGGATATTTTGACTTTAGCTATTAAAAGATATATTGGGTTACTTTTGAGTTAGCACCAAATTGTGTCTATGCTAATAGCTATTTATACTATATTGGATTACTTTTGAGCTAGCACTAAATTATGTCTACCACCACATCATAGTTATATATGTACTACAAAGTGAGCTTCTTATTATTATTTCAATTTCAAATATCTCTTTTGCATATGTGCATGTTTATAGAGAGAGAGAGAGAGAGAGAGAGAGAGAGAGAGAGAGAGAGAGAGAGAGAGAGAGAGAGAGAGAGAGAGAGAGAGAGAGAGAGAGAGAGAGAGAGAGAGAGAGAGAGAGAGAGAGAGAGAGAGAGAGAGAGAGAAACAACCACTCCATTATAATTCATACCAGACGTAGTTTGAATTCATCATGTTGGAATTTCTATGTGACGGTACCTTCACCTTCAATAGTGTAAGTGCTATCATCACCAAGATGAGCATATTTCTTTGTGCTGTAAGGCGTATAGGATTGAAAAATCTCACGATGATTGGTCATATGTTGAGTAGCTCCGGAACCTAGAAACCACAAATCATCCGAATTTAGATTCCTTTACAGCAATAGAGCTCTTGGAATTGGTACACTCCGACATCTGTGGACCCTTTGATGTGGTCTCTGTAGGAGGATCAAGATACCACATCACCTTCATCGATGATTTCGGTAAATTTGTTGTTGTCTACTTCATCCACAACAAATGTAAAGCTATTGACAAACTTACAGAATATGTAAATTGGGCCGAGAAGTGGACTGAAAAGAAAGTCAAGCAGATCAGAACCAACAGAGGAGGAGAATACATCTCCAACCCGTTTGCTGATTTTTGCAACAGCCGCGGAATCTTTCACAGGAAGACAACAACCTACACACCACAACACAACGGTGTTGCTGAGAGGAAGAACAGGACTCTCATGGAAGTTGCAAGGTGCATGATGGCCTATTCTCAGGCATCAAAACCAATGTGGGCATCAAGACCACTATGGACTGAAGCAGTAGCTACAACTGTCTACCTGCAGGAACAAGATAGGCAAATTAGGCATTCCTCACACAACTCCACATGAAGTGTGGTGGGGTAACAAGCCGAATCTGTCTCGTGTATGTGTCTTTGGATGTGTTGCATATGCACACATTTCTGATAAGCTTCGAAAGAAGCTAGATGACAAAGTCGAGCAAGGATACCTTGTAGTATATGACATTCATTCATAATACTACATGATCTATATGCCATAGACTAATCAAGTAAAGAATGTCATAGACGTCAAATTCGATAAACAAGAACAACGGCTAACGAAGATCCAGTTAGCTAGAAGATTCCTAGAAAGCAGTACTACAACCTGCCGACATCGATAGAGGGAGTGGACCATGAGCATTTGGATGGAGATGCTCGAATTCCAGATGAACTGAGTGATAGTTCAGAAGACGAGAGCTCGACATGCAGCCTCTACCCAGGACTCCCTATGTAATCAAATCGACCATGATTTCTATCACTAACATTCTGTTCGTTTTTTATAGGCATAGTCATGCCTAGGGAACACTTTCCGTTCGAGTTTGTTTCTCGTTCGAGTTTCGAGTTCGCTTCTTTTTGTGTTCATTTTTTTTGAGCTATTTTAGTTTCTCACACTCACACACCTCTTTCTCCAACACCATGAACAACCAGAGGCTCCATCTGCTATCTACATGAAATTTTATTAGATCACTTGTCAACCAATTCGGTCAAGTCGAGCTTCAGAGTGCAATTGTTTTGATCTTCCTCTCTGTTATCACACAGTCATCATGCATGTTGTCTTGAATGCTTTCTTTAGTTCATATTTTGGTTATTTGTTCTTAGTAGATTAAATCGTTCTTGTATGACTAATAGTTCTTGTCAATTTATCGCTCTAATGTACTTCACCTAAAATGCTTCTACAAGGCTAAATTTTGTAATCAAGATAATTTGTACATGGCTAGGGAATCGACTTAGTCGATCCATCAACTTTGAATTTGTGATCAATCAAGTAGGACAAACTTTGAGACTTCGAAGTCGGTCTGATTACTAAATCGATAGACTTAGTTTTATGAGATGAGGATTCCTTGCTGCTACATTTGCTGCAACATTCATTGTCGGTTGATCCACCTGTCGAATCCCAACATGGTATCAGAGCCAGGTTACTCTTATCTTTGTACGCATTTAGAGCTGACATGATCAAAACGACCATTCTAATATAGTATAGACATTTGCTATACTTGTTTCCAGTCATAGTGATCTATTATCTACATTACACTCATCATAAAATTCCAAATGGATTTGCAACCACAATTTGCTCTAATGGTGGACAAACTCGATGGTTTGAGCTACCACTTATGGAAATTCAAGATGATGGTTGTATTGATGGCCAAGGAGCTTTGGGAAATAGTCGTTGGAATAGAACTACTTCTCAGTGTCGATGAGCAAGCCATTTCTAAATGGGAGCTCAAGGCTGGCAAGGATTTTTCCTTGATCACCCTTAACATCTCTGACAAACAAATTGGCCATATCAGACAAGCCCAATCTTCGAAAGAGGTTTGGAATATATTGAGTACATTATATGAAGTGAGAGATGTCACTTCAAAGCTGCATCTGAGGAGAAAGTTCTTCTCTCTCAAAGTTTCAGAGAGTGATTCTGTTCACCATCATTGCTTGGTGCTAAATTCTTTATTACATTCATAGATGACTATTTCAAAAGAACTGCTACATATTTTCTGAAGCACAAATCTGAAGCCTTCCAATTCTTCAAGAAATACAAAAAAAATGTTGAGTTGCAGATAGGCAAGAAGATCAAAGCTCTTAGGAGTGACAATGGTGGCGAATACATATCAAATGGATGCAAGGATTATTGCTCAACCAATGGCATCGAACAACAATTTTCTACTCGAACAACAATTTCCATAGTCGAATGGACTGGCAGAAAGGAAGAACAGGACCTTAGTCGAATCTACCAAATGCATGATCACTCATGCTTTGTTGTCCAAATCATTTTGGCAACATGTTGTATCAACAACAACTTATGTGCAGAACCGATGTATAACTAAAGGCTTACCTGACAACAAAACTTCTCATAAAGTTTGGATAGGATTCAAACATTCATTAAAACATTTGAATGTATTCCAATGCACTTCTTATGCTCATCTCCCAAAGGACAACATAAAGAAATTAGATGAGCATTCAAGACAATTTTTATTGGTTATTGTGCTTCTGATAGAATGTACAGACTATATAATACAGACACCTAGAAAGTTTTTACTAACAGTGATATGACTTTCATATAAGATCAGTTTATTGATTTCAAAGGCAAAGACCAGATGCAATCTACAATTTTTGCCCTGACAACTGACTCGTCTCGGAAGACAATTTCTATTTCTTCTTATTCACCCAATATAGTCAGATTCAGAAGAAGAAGAACAAGTCATACCTTAGGAGCACAGATCAGCCAACACAAAGTCAAATTTCACAGCTTGAAATGTCCAACAAAAATTCGAATTCAGCCTGTCTGATACACTGATGAGTTCGCTCACTATTCTATTCAAGAGCCAACCACAGTTGAGGAAGCTTTGTCATAGATTGATTCAGATCTCTAGAAAGAAATGATGGATAAGGAGTACAATTCACTGTTGAGGAACAATACATGGACTGTCATCGAGCTGCCAGCAAACAGAAAGATAATCAACTGCAAATGGATCTTTAAGATCAAATACAAAGTAGACGACAGTATCGATAGAAGGAAAGCTCGACTCGTGGCCATGGATAATTTCCAATATCGACTACTTAAAAACTTTCAGCCCAATCATCAAGCACACCTCTATTCGACTGCTACTTTCATATGTTGTTGTAGCAGATCTTGAGGTACACCAGATGGTTGTACAAACAGCATTTTTCAATGGAGTTATCGAGGAGGACATCTACATGATCCAGCCAGAAGGCTACATCCTCAATGGTCGGGAAGACCAGGTATGCAAACTCCACAAAGCTTTGTGTGGTCTGAAATAGTCTTCCAGAGCATGGTTTCATCGAATCAACACAGTCTTGATCGATCATGATTTTGAACCTAGCTTTGCATACTGTAATGTAAATTTCAAAGTTGTTGATCAATTCTTTGTCATCATCACACTTTATGTGGATGTTACGTTGTTGTTTGGCAACAATATTGCTCTAACAAAGGATACAAAGAGGATGTTATCCCAAGAATTTGAGATGACAAATCTTGGAGAAGCACACTATTGTCTCGGAATTCAAATCCACAAAGACAAAAGTCAAAGACTTCTCTACATCACCCAACAGAGGTACTTTCATAATTTGCTGATGAAATTGAATTTCATGAATTGCAAGCCTATACATAATCCCATGGATCCAAGTCTCAAATTATCCAAGGAACAGTGTCTTCAAACCAATGAGAAGAAGGCTGAAATGAAGGGGTATCCATACCAATCTATTATCGGATCCATGATGTATGCAATGATCTTGACCGGACATGATTTTCTGGCAAGAATTTCTCAGCGAGCATGTCAAGGCGAGCAGATTTTGGTGAGCAATAATAAGATCATTGAACGATGGCGAGCACTTCTCTAATCAGAGGAATTTGTTTTGGCGAGCAATATTATGATAGATTGTACGATGGCGAGCACTTTCTTAATGATTCTAATACTATTATTTTTCAGTTTTAGGAATGAAGGTGTGGCAACACATTGACGATTGAGTTTATTAATCTCAAATACATGAGCAAAGTACATACATAATAGGTTCAATAAATTTCTAGCAAAAAATGTGCAAGCACTTTTTTGTTGATAAAACTTATGAAAATCAGGAACATGGAACATCACAGATATAACATCATGGAACATGATAGCAAACTTGCTCCTACAAAACAAAGATACATTGATCAGTAGTTTCAAAACTTCAAACATTTAGGACAGTTTACATTTATTCTTTAACAATTTATCTTCCCATTTGAAAAATGTTTCAATACAGGTAGTTATTATGATGACATGATTTGTTCTTATTTCTATCTATTATGAATCAACAAAAATTAGATATATATGATACCTATACCAAAAAATGTGGTCTCCGATCTCTTGGTGTGCTTTCATGGTAGAATGATTGCAAGTGATATCAAGAGTTCAAGAGTGTTTGAAATCTGAGTATCCATGACAGGTTGAACCCTACTACAACCCCGAGAATCTTTTTGCCTGATCTGGGCATGGTAATAAGCAAAATAAACACTAAGACATGCCCATAGTCTCTATTGACATGCAGAACACAAGCACACAAATGAAACAAGAGAAATAACAAGCAAAGAGTTAGTAAATAGATTCTATAGAAGGAGAATATGTCTACTTTTGGCACCGTTGCCCCTTGAACTCAGACACATTCAATCCCTACTCATCCCTACTGTTCATCATTATTAACCAATCCATGTTCATTCATGTTCCATTCATTGTTGTCCATTTCTTTATCCATTCATCCATGTCCAACAACCGTCACAAGTTAGTTGCTAAAGATTGAACGTGATTTCCATCACTACTACTTTGTTCAATTTTGGAAGTAGGAAGATTTTGCATTCTATTACTCACCTATTTTTGACAGTTGGATCTACCCAAGTTTCACAGTAGTTTGGACCCTCAATGATTCTTGCAAATTTTTGAGAATGCATGCGATGTGTATGGCAAAACATCTCTTGATGCTATGGTCCAACTATTTTCTATGACCATGCTCGATAAAGCACATGATTGGTTTTTTAACCTTGATCGTGATGATAAGACCGATTGGTCTATATGGAAAGAGTCTTTATATCAATTGTTTTAAGCCCTTTCGTTTGAAAAGGGGTGCTTTTGTCAAATTGAGTAACATCAAGATGGCAAAAGACGAATGCGTACTAGACTATATTGAGCGTTTCAAACACTTAAAGAGTCAAGTACAAGACCAACCCACCGAACAGATGCTCATCATTTGGTTCTTGGTCCAAGACGTGAGCTTAAATCCAATGATGAATATACGAGTCTCAAGTTAGCTATGTCTGATGCCATCCGGGAGGAAGATGAAGGATCAGATGTTGATGAATCCAGGGAAAGGAAACCACACTGTGCTCCTGTTCATGAGTCGAAGTCGATCAAGGATACCCACGATCAGCTTTGGAAATCGCAGCTGGAGTTGCTTAATTAACAACATCAACTACAGATGGAGAAACTCACCAATGAGTTTCACACCACTCTAAAGTCTATCCAACACAGTATGCCTTGTCAACCATACACTACCCAGGTATCTAATAGACAAAAACCCATTTGGTGCCCACACTGCCGAGTTACGCATCCTGCCAATGCTTGCCCTTCATATTAGCCTATCCAAGCACACAACATCCAACGATATAAAGAAGTGCAAGATTGCACTCCTCAAGGTGCATTGTCAATGTTGATGAATAACTTTTTGTTGACAAGTGCTCTATAGTTTTCACTCTCTGTAAAGATGGTATAGCCATTGAACAAGAGACGTCATGTAGCGTATCTCAAGAATAACTTATCATTCATTGATCAATCTTCAGATCACCTTATACAAAGTTTAGGATTTTTGAGCATATTCCAAATCTGCACAATCCATGTCACTTCAGAGTTGATTCATGTATTTCATTCAGATTCTTCTCTTCCAGTATCTCCTTTGCATGCTAGAAATGGCTATCTGAAGCTTGTCCTAAAGCTTTATGTTCAAACGTTTTACAGGTCTGTTGTACTTATCACTACCTGGGTCTTCCTGTGGAGCTTGTTCTATAGCTCATATTACAGGTCTGTGTGGAGCTTGTTCTACAGCCCTTGTCCTATACTTTTGGTGAAATTGTGCGGAGACTGGTCAAGATCTTTTTTGTTTGAAGCTTGCCCTCGAGCTTTGTGTTCAATCATTTTACAGGTATGTCATACTTATCACCAATGCTATGAAATTTCTGAAGTCATAAGATTCTCTTACCCTGAACTCTAAAGGTGCTCCCACTAGCCTTTGTCAAACTGCCTTGTGATCTTAGCTTTTGCAAGAGGAGCAACTGACAAAATGCCTTCAATTTCAGTTGATTTGTTGCATCCTGATACAATGGCACTGTTGCGAGTTCAATTTCTTAGTTGAGAGTTTTAGGCTTTTGCATATTGAACTCACACCAATAGTATAGCAAATGCCTCTAATAAATTTAGAATTTCACACCAACATCCATATAAGGACTGCCCATTAAAAATGGATTATACTTCTTTGCATATTCTGTATTGATGTGCTACCTTTATTCAGCTCAAGCCAATTATATCAAGAGCTAAAAATCTCTTTTGGAGGTCTAAACTCAACATGTATTCTGTCCTCTTGTGGAATCTTGCCATTTTGGAGAGACTTACTCCACCACTTGTAAGTTACACTCTTTAGAAATAACATCACATAGCCCCCCTTGCTAAGACTCTAGGTGCCAAATTTGTCCAACAGTCAATATTTCTCCCATTTATCTACCCAATTCTAGAGCTTATCCACTATATTGTTATCATTTTCCATGAACTTGAGCATGTGACAATTATGCCCAATAACCCAAATTCATTGGCTACCTAGACACATTATGATGTGGCAAGGACTTTGTCAGTTTCCTTGGTGGTGGAACACAACTTTGAGCTTCAGTTCTTTGTGCCTATTCTCGTGTATTGGCCTTGAGCACCAATCGACATTTGCAATCTTGCATTCATATGAGCTACTTTTCATTTCACATATGAGATCCCACATGTGTGGAGCATGTTCCCACGTGTGAAAAAGTAGACATGCATAGGCTTATGCAAAAGTTTTGATGACATGCATGTAGAAAATCAAGTTATATAGTCTAATTTTAACATTTGGCAATTTCTGTTTTTCTAGGTGGTGCAAAATCAATGGATAATGATGAGGCACTAAAAATGGTATGCATGCAAGTACATGCAACATCCCCACATGTGTGAGACAGTTCAGACCAGCTCGAGGTAGCTCCATCATGTAAATACTCCATCATGGAGGCCATTTTGTATAGTGAATCAAGGAGGAAATAGAGCAAATTTGCATCAAACATAGAATAATTTGTCTTGCATTTTTTGTGATCCAATGTGGTAATCATTGTTAGTACTTTATAATATGACCCATGTTCATACATCAGGCTACTCTCCACATTGTGAAGCCAATTTTGATCATTAACACTTGAAAATTCTTTGTTCTTGCTTGTTTTTTGATGGTAAATCAATTTTAGCTCTTATAATTGATAGAATGATTGAAAGCTTTGCATCGGATTGAATGAATCCATTTCAGGTCCATTATGTCTAGTTTTTAACATCAAGAGCCTCTTAGAAAGGTCATCAGATAAGAAGTTGCAACAAATTTTTTGGTCCAAATATAGGAATATATAAAGGTAAAGATAGGTTCCCCCTATATTAAGTAAGTATAATGCTCAAGGAGGTCATAGTTCCAATGAAAGAAAAAGAAAAACTTGTTATAAATGCAAAAAACTATGTCACATAAAGAATCTAGGTTCACTAAAAGCAAAGGTTGCAATTTAGGTGCATTAGAAACCAAATCAAGCAAAGTTGTGACTGTAGAAATAAGAGCCAAACCAGATTGAAATGTAGCAAAATGCATTCACGTCATGTGCCAAACCCTCAATTAAAGCCGATCAAGAAAAGAAATAAACGCAACCATCACATAACATCTATGTTGTGAAAGGAACCAAAAATGGCAAATAACCATAAGTTACCACAAAGCTCATATCGAAATGAAGGGCGAAAGGAGTAGTATTCAATTATTGAGAGTTGGAGTACATGGATTCATGTGATGGGACATGCTATATAGCAAGATCAAAATCTTAAGGCTCACATTCACAAAGAGGAAGAGGAAATGAAACTTGAAGACCGTCATCAAGTATTTGACCAACTGTGGTACCCTGTTTATGTCATCTATCTATTTGATCAACATTTTTATAGAAAAGTCGGAAATGTGGTTATTAGATGCAGTGCCTAGCTAAGTTTTCACCAATTTTTGATATCATGTACCATGGCACTGTGTCGAGTTGTTGGTTTATGTTGGCAAGGCTATGTATTTGGTCCAATGATCGAATTTTGATTGTTGGTGGCCTATACGACTTGCTCATCAGTTTTATTCGAGGCAATTATAATGTTGAATATTTTCGCTATGGGCAATTTTATAAGGGAGGCCTATATGTATCTTTGGAAGAATTTTTTCGGGCTACAGATACCTTTTGATTGAGTTGGGTCTTGAGCTTAAAAGATGGATTTGTTGCGCATTTGAAGTTGTAGGTTATTCTAACTTCCCAATGTTGTCCCTAATACATTTATCGTCATGGGTGGAGGCTATTTTAATTGTGGAAAAGGCCTAAAGCTTTTTGTCTAAGTTGCAAAAGATATATTTACGGGCACTCTTCTAAGCTATGTAGGGCTGTCTTATTCTAAGGTCTCTAATTGACCTAGCTTCAAGGTCGGTCTTCTATTTGTATTTGAATTTGTTCACGGCCCTGGTGTTATTTGAAGCCCACTAGCAGAGGAGTATGGAGAATTGTTCAAACTTTAAGTCACCAAAGATGTGCCTTTCATTCTCTCATTTTGAGATTGTCGAGCCACCTGTCACTAGATCTCAGGGCATTCTTCTTCGTGCCTCTTAATTCTTCCATGTGCCTTGTGTGATTTATCACTCGACATGGCTGATCAAGGAATTAGAATCAACTAGTTTCAAATCTAGTATATTAAGATTGATCGACTTTGACCCTTCTCAATGAGGTTTACCCTATCACACAAAATAACTCAAATTTGATGTCCATCATCATAGATAAGTCAATTTTGGACTTATCACTCGAGATTTTCCATTGGGCAATCAAATTAGAGAAATCACAACTTTAGGACATTTAAGTAGCTCAAATTTAAGAAGAACTCGAAGACAAAATGTTCGCGAACAACATGAACAACACGAGAAGGTCAAACAATGCGAAACGAAAGGACCAGGGAGACCAAACAAGTACCGTGAAGTACAGTCTCTTAATATGATATGGTGCAGGATGTGCGTTATCTGCAAGATACATTAGTGATCTGATTAGCTTCTTGTATGGTGTATGTTCCATCAATTCTCTTTCATGTTCAGACTTCAAACAATCTTCATTCATCATAATTGTTCCCGTAAGCATTGGAGTATTTGCTCCTTTGCAATTCATCATCCCAAAATCTTCTAGGATTTTCTGGGTATATCTGGACTGCTGATGGTACAAATTCCCTTCATTATAGTCTCTGTTAATATGCAAGCCAAGATAACATCTAGCTTCTCCTAGGTCTGTAATCTCGAAATGTTTTGAGATGTTGCACTTCACTTCAGCAATAAGTCCTTCACTTTTGTAGAGTATCAGGGTGTTGTCCACATATACAGCTACAATGATGATCTGCTCATCTGTAATTCTTACATAAATATTGGAATCAACTATTAGTTGCTTGAATCCTAAAGATTTCAAGGCTTGATCTTTCTTCTTATACCATTGTCATGCTGGTTGCTTCAGGCCATAGATACTCTTGTGCATTCTGCATGCATAAGTAGGAAGTGAGTTTGAAATGTAGCCTAGAGGTTGATCCATGTAGACTTCTTCATCTAGCTCCCCATGTAAGAAGGTTGTCTTCTCGTCTAGGATGTGAATCCTGAGACCATAAGCAGCTGCATATGCAAATAGTAGGCGTAGGGACAAATGTTTCACGATAGGAGGGAAGGTCTCAGCATAGTCAATACCATATCTCTGAGGAAAACTTTTTGCTACAAGTTTGTCTTTATACTTTGAAACATTTCCATTCGGTCCATACTTCAGTTTGTATACCCATTTGCATTGTACAGTTTTTCGCTTATCTAGTAATGGCTGCAATGTCCATATCTCATTTTTCTTCATGGATTCCATCTCTTTATTCATGGCTTGGATCCATTTGTCCTTCTCTGGACATTCAATTGCTTCTTCAAATGTTTGTTGTTCTCCACTGAATCTACAAAACTCTTAAGATGTAGAAGTTGAGCTACCTGGCACAAATCTTGCTGGCGCTCTTCATTCTCTTGTTGATTTTCTGGGAATTCCTTCTGGTATTGCAATGCTCTTGCCTTCATCCATTCTGCTAGGTTCGGAACCGTTTCAGTTTACAGGTGTTGTAGTAGTAGGCTGGTTTGTGAATCTTCCTTCGTCTGATTCGTCGCTCGCCTGAGGTGTGACTCAAACATCTTCGTCTGAGTGTTCATGTTTGGCTTCCTCTGTTGCGGTTGGTAGATCATAGTATTGTCTTCCAAGGACTTCATAACTGACAGGATCATTGTTGGCCATTGTTTTTGGTCTCATCGAATTTGACGTCTCTGACTGTCTTCATTGTGTTTGTCTTTGGCATATAGTTTCTGTAGTATGACGAATGATTGCCATATCCTACGAGATATCCCTGCTCTGCTTTCTCATCAAGCTTCTTTCAAAGCTTGTCAAGAACATGTGCATATGCTGCACAACCAAAGATTCGAATATGAGTCAGATTGGGTTTTCTACCCCACCATAGTTTGTGTGGTATTGTATGAGGAACACTTGATTTTCCTGTCCTATTTTGAATGTAGACAGCTGTAGCTACTGCTTCAACCCACAACACTCTTGGAGCCTTTCAATAAGCCATCATGCACCTAGCGGCTTCCATGAGATCCCTGTTCTTTCTTTCTGCAATACCATTGTGTTGCGGTGTATATGATGTTGTCCTTCTGTAAATGATTTTTCGATCATTGCAAAAATCAGTGAATCGGTTCGAGATGTATTCTCCACCTCAATTTGTTCTTATCTGTTTCACCTCATTTTCTGTGCATCTTTTTGCCCAGCTCACATATTCTGTGAACTTGTCAAATGCATCTGATTTATTGTGAATGAAGTAGACTCTAGCGAACTTACTGTAAG
This sequence comes from Diphasiastrum complanatum, assembly GCA_029204225.1. NCBI lineage: Eukaryota > Viridiplantae > Streptophyta > Lycopodiopsida > Lycopodiales > Lycopodiaceae > Diphasiastrum > Diphasiastrum complanatum. The sequence goes on along the minus strand of CM055096.1, from coordinate 17,933,723 downwards.
CATCAATAAAGGTGATATAGTACTTTGAGCCTCCTAATGAGATCACATCAAAAGGTTCACAGATGTTCGAATGTACTAGCTCCAAAACTTTTGTTGTTCTGTAGGAGTCCTTGACAAAAGGAGTACTTGACATCTTACCTTTTATACATGCATCATAGGGCATCGAACTGGTTGCATTCGAGATGCTCAACCTTGTGATAGCTTCATGACAGCTTGCTTGATACAATGCCATTGAGTTCATATGGCATAGTTTGTATACTACTTATTGAGGCCATTGCCTTGAACTATGTTCTCACTTGTTACTGGTTCTTTGTCTTGAATGCTTTGTCTCCTGGATTCGATAGCTTTGCGGCTATATCAGACTATAAGAAGTTCTGATTACCGACTCTGTAGCTCTGATACCACTATAGGTTGTTGGAGAAAGAGGGTGTGTTGGGCGTGAGAAACGATAATAGCTCAAAAAAAAAACAAATACGAAAAGAAGCGAACTCGAACAAAAAGTATTCGTGCACAGCGAAATGAGCTATATTACCATTTCCCTAAGCATGACTATGCCTATTAGAAACAAATAGAACGTTAGTGATAGAATTCACAGTCATTCTGATTATATAGCCAAATGTTAACAAAACATCAGAAGAATAATTTGTCGCGAACAGCTAGACAAATTATTTGTTACAAATGATTCACGAAGAGCTAGACTGAGCTCGACTGATAATTAGTTGCGAATGATTCGTGAAAGGCAAGACTAAATATTAGTCGTCAACAACTAGACTAATAACAACTCGCTAAGAACATATTACCGGATTGAGCAACAAGAATTCAGACAGAATGAAAAATAAGCATAGCAATATGACACAAATCTGAACGCAGAATAAAAGAGTTGATATCAGATTAAGTATAGCAAAATATACATGTCAATAATGCAATAGAGCACAAGCAATAGCAGACAAAACTGCGTGTTCTACAAAGCTAATTCAATTTGTAAAAGGAGTGAACCTATTACTGACAATAAAGAATCAACGCACAAGGCATCTACTTCGTCTATCTCTGATAAGCTTCTGATGCTATATCTTACACACACACTTGTTTTTGATCCCGGTGTTGATTACGTAAATGGTATTCAATATATATACACAATGTTACAGGTGTGCAAATGAAGAAAGTACAAAGTGGATGTGCTGTCTATAGGAGGTCGTGGGTGGCTGTTGTCGTTGTCAAATCTGTTAGCACAGTTGTATGGGATGAGTGCTGAAATGAACATTGGTGAAGATGCGAAAAGTGTGTCACTCTGACGAAATGCCTTAGGATTTGATTTACAGGGTGCCTTTGATTTTCCTAGGGCACCTTTGGCATTTTGTAAGGCAGTGTCATCTTTTTTGCCTGTCACAAAACGCGTGTAAAAATATAGTGTCGCATTTTTTTGTCTTTTCTTCGCCTGTGAGAATTGACTTGTATTTATGCAAACAGTCACGTTTTATTCGTCTGTCTTATTTTACTTGTAAATATGCAGACTGTGCAACAACATGAGTAAAAATGCAGCAAGAATGGAGGCAGATCAAAATGGAAGTTAGGAGAGTAGAGGAGATAAATCCAACACCCCCCCTTAATCTGGATCCATGAATGCCTTGATCTTCAGACTAAGCAATGCACAAAATTTGTTGTGCGCATTAACATTTAGTGCTTTTGTGAATATATCTGCAACCATGTCCTGCGTTCTACAGTACATTAAGCTCACTTCCTTGTTGAGAACCTGTAGGGTCTTTGATCCGACGTTGTAATAGCCCTCTCGCCTGTCAACAAGGGTTAGTTCACTAGATAGGCACCTAATTATGCATAGATGCTACTTTTAGTTAGTTCCCTACTTTTCACCTAACTCTACCTCCACTATCACTACTCGCACTAACTCTACTTCCCTAAACTAACTTCATCATGCTTGTTGGTGAAGGGGAATGGAAGAATAGAAGAGAAAGAAGGAGTAGAGAGAGAGAGAGAGAGAGAGAGAGAGAGAGAGAGAGAGAGTTGAGGGGGAGGTTAGCTCAAAAGCTTCAGATGCATGCTAATGGAGAAACCATAACTATCAAAACAACAACATAGAAATGGAAACAATTAGAAACACACAACAAAAGCAATAGCATGAGTGCTTAACAAATGAGGATGCTTGGCTCTCCAAATTGGTAGAGTTTCCTCCTTCTCATTAAGCATGGAAATAGAGTACAAATGGTGTCTTTTTATAAAATGGGGAAGGCCCTTGCCCCAAAATCCTATTGGCTGATATTTACATTGATCCTATCCATTCATCTTGGACCCAACTTGATCCAAGGGTCCACAAAAAGTACATTGGAAATCACAAGATTCATGTGAGTCCCAAATTGGACCCAACTCTAAAAAAGTAATCTCTAAGTTTAAAATTGACTTTGGGCCTCAAATTTTATTTTAATTACAAAGGCCCAAGTCTATTTTAATTTATTTACAACTTAAGCTTGCGTGCTCATTGGGCCATGGGCTTATACGCACAGGATGCCATGCCCTCACAAAACATTTTATTGGTCGATTTTATTTATTTACAATTCGTCGAGAATACCCCCCAATAGGACCCACGGCCTGAAGTAGTGCCGGTCCCTCGGCACTCTGCCGGTTCAGTAAAGAGTCTTCTTGGCCCGCCTCTAGTGAATAAGGTAGCCCGTGATGTCTTCCATAAAATTTATGCGGTCCAGTTTCTTCAAGTCCTTGGGCGTGTGAAAGGACTTGTGGACTCCTGTCAGGCAGTCCTGGTCGACCCACGCTTGGAACCTACGCGTCCAGAGATCGCCAAGGAAGGTAGTTCGGTATGAGCGACTGGCAGCTGATCTTCGACTTTGTTGGAAGCTAGCGCCTTATTAGGATCAAAGAATATGGGGGGGAGAAAATTGTCCCATTTAGTTTCAATCCCCATTAAATGCTCCAAGTCCCGGGCATAAGTGGCTGTCGCGCGGACTGTTGGATCAGGGCAGTTGAAATATTTATTGGAAACTATGGTGAGAGCCCTTTTGGCATCTACATCTATATCCCAACCATGCTCTGATGGAATCCTTGGCCAATTAAAATTTTGAATTATGATCTTGTCCAGAGAGGTGCCGCATTCCGCCCATTTGGATCGTCGTGTGCATGGCAGGAAGTGCGCGTTCACCCGTAGTTGTTGCGGACTTGTCACATAGGCCCTAATGGCTGCAGGGTCTCTTTCAAACAGCTGATGCTGCCACTATGGTTGTGGTTGGAGGGTGGGCAATGCTTGCAGCTCGTTGCCCTTTATTGTCTGAGCTGAAAATGATATCTGTCAGCCACCTCTGGATGACTTGTGGGGATACTTAGCCAAAAATTCGTTTGTTTTCAGAAGGCTCGAAACAGGAGGAGAAGGTTGTACATAAGAAGAAGTGGTGGTAGTAGATGGAGTGATTACTGATGTGGCGGTGGTATGTCGTCTAGTGGTAGGTGGAGATGAAGAGGAAGGGGCAGCGCCACACATTCTCTTGCTGATCGTTGTGTCAGTAACTACGGGTTGGGAGGATGTGGATGCGGCAGATGGCGGATAAAGGTTAGTGTGCGGCACGATGGAAGATAAAAGACTGGAGCAGTAGCAGCCGCACACTTTCGTCTCAAGAAGTGTGTAAGCAAAATTACACAACAGGGGACCTGCTGCGATACGCTCACAGTTGTTGGGTTTGATGGAGATGGTTAGTTCGTAAATGAGGAAGGTGTGCCAGTCATATGGCACAACCGTGGGGCCAGGGAATCCCAAGAAGGACTCCACTATCTGACTTAACAGCGTGGACTGGATTATGTCCTTCCGAAATGTTGAAACAACTAGAAAGTTGTTCAACAGATGCGCAGCTGCCTGTATGATTGGTTCTCTGATGGCCTTTATCAGGTAACCATTGTTAGTTGTGAAAAATTGCCTACATTGACAAATCTAGCCATGTAGATTATTGTACATTTTGTCAATATTGTTTGTTGGTTACTTGAATGGCCAAAGTGCCACTTGTATATACACAACTAAAGTAGGTTACCACGAGTCAAGAGGAGTGGTTGTGTCCATTTGGTAGTGATTCTTACTTTGTAGGATCTAGACCATGATTTATGATGAGATTTGTACCTACCATGCACCTACCAAGCATGACTCTTGGATCTAGGCTAGGGTTTTCACATTAGGGCAAGAAAGTGGAGTCTACTTCCTTATTACATGCTGGATTTTCACCTAACTTAGCAAAGGAAGTGTGTTTTACTATGTATTCCCATTCTCCATAGTGAGAAGAAAGAAACTTTTTGGAGCCTCAAGGAGAAACTCTTGTTTCCTCTCATTGTATGGTGATTACTCTTGATTTTCAATGAAACCCAGCTTTGACACTTTGTAAACACTATCTACAGGCCGTACTACAGCTTATTTCCACACGTGTGGAGTTGGATTACACTTATTGATCAATGCTTTGATTGTCTCTACTTGTTTTCTATCAAGCTACTAAACTAGATCTTGTTTTCTGATGACTAGTTTCTGATAGATTGTTTAACAAGCATACAATCAAACTTGTGGATCATTCAAAGATCCATTTATGGTCCTTAGTATTGTACTTCTCACATGGTATCAGAGCCAAGTACAAGGCTATTGATCAGTGTCTGAATCTAATCCAGTTTTAGTAGGTTTTGGTGCAAAAAGCTAGTATTGGAAGGGCGAGCTGGTATCCAGGTTTTGGTGAGAGAATTTGATCCCAAACTTTTTTAGGATCAAAATCCGTACTGTTCACACGTGTGGGCATCTCTGAACCAGCATATAATAACCCATATTCATTGGATCACAAAAAATTCATCTGGTGTCAGTTTGATGTAATTTTTGGTGCAAATCCTAGAATAAGCTACAAGATCACTTGCCATTGATTAGTTTTGAATTTATTTCATGAAAACTGATTAATCTAGGCTGATTTCAGACCTTCTTAAAGTGAAAACCAGGTCTTGAAAGTACATCAAAGTGAATGAGAGAGATAGAGTCAGTTTTTGTCCAAGAATAGCCAAGATTGGCAAGATTTGCTTGAGAGAAGTTTTCATCTCATCTTATCTTCATTCCAGCTTTGTGAGGGAGTGATAGAACTGTGATTACAAGTCCATCTGTTGGATTAGAAGTCAACATTTGAGTGAAACATTGAAAGTTAGAAACCTTTGTGAGTTTCAGGTTCAAGCAAATCTATATCTTGTGTGTAGAATCTTGCTAGTAAGATGAGATCAGTGGGAGCCTACCTTCTAGAAACTAGTGAGAGGTTAAATTCTACCAATTATGCTATTTGGAAAGTGAGGATGGAGTCACTAATGGTGCTCCAGGATCTTTATGAGTTTCTAATAGATGATGAAGATGAACCTCTAGGTGCACAAGAATTAGTGAGATACAAGAAGAGGTCTAGGATTGCACTTCATTGTATTAAGATGAATGCAAGCAATGATATTTTAAGGGAAGTATCATCATGTAAGAGTGCTAAAGAGGCTTGGGAATCTTTAAAATCTATCTATGAGTCTAGTAACACTTCGAGGGTTCTCATGCTTAGGATTCAGATTCTACAAAGCATGAAGAGGAATGATGAGAGTGCACAGGATTATGTGCTAAGAATCGAGTCTCTCAATATGGAGTTAGCTTCCATTGGAGAGAAGATTCAAGATAGTGATCTTGTTCAGATTGTCCTCAATGGTCTAGGGAGTGGCTTTACAAATTTGGTCCAAAGCTTTGCAATCCAAGACACTTTGCCTACTATAGAAAAGCTACACATTGTATTAGTAGCTGAAGAGTGTAGGATGATCATACCAATGCAAGAATGAATGCTATTTCTCTACAGGATGGTGATGAGAAAGCTAATTTCTCATTCAAGGAAAGAAGAAGACCAATGGCAAGAAGAAGCACTTCAAGGAGACCAAGGAGGAGGATGAGTCTTCAAGCTCAAAGGGCAAGATCAAAGACAAGTCGAAGTACAAATGTTTTTTCTGTGGAAAGAAAGGACATTTTGCATCAGAATGTCTTAAGAAGAAGAAGACACAAGAGAGCAAACAAAGCAACATTGCACATCAGGAGGAGGAGGAGGAGGATGAAGAGTCATCCTTGATGGTTTCCAACAAACCACCATCATCCAAGAGCAACACCAATGATTCTTGGTGGATTGATAGTGGGGCTAGTCCCACATGACATATTCTCCACTTTACTTTCTTACAATGATTTACATAGACCAATCTATACTGCAAGTAGTCAAGAATGTAAGATAAGTGGAATAGGAACAATTCTCTTGTATGTGGGATCATCCAAAAAGATGAATCTTGATAATGTTCTTTATGTTCCTAAGTTAACCAAGAATTTGCTTAGTGTTGGCCAGTTAATGGATAATGGCCTAGATGTACAATTTAAACATGGAGTTTGTTCCATCCTTATGAATGAAAAATGTATAGCCAAAGGCTTTAAGCAAGGTAGATTGTTTAAGCTTGATGCTAATGTTGTAGTGGAAAGTGTTAACTTGGCAAAGGTGGACTTATCAAAGGTGGAACTGTGGCACAAAAGGTTGGGCCACCCCAACTACAAAGCCATGGAATCTATGGTTGCAAAGGAGCTTGCAGTTGGACTCCCCAAGCATTTGTCAAAGTTTGGGAAGAGATGTGAAGCATGCAGCCTCTCAAGATCTACATCAAGATCAAACTCTCCTCTTGAACTCATCCATTCGGATGTTCATAGTTTTTCACATGAGTCTAATGGTGGTGCCAAGTACTATGTAATCTTAGATTTTGTTGGATGTACCTCTTGTCTAGCAAATCAATGGTGTTCTTTTGTAAAGTTCAAGACTTTGGTAGAAAATCAACTTATTACCAAGATTAAGGTATTAAGGAGTAGTAATGGAGGTGAATATATCTCCAATAAGTTGATTGACTTTTGTAGTTCTAATGGCATAAAGAGGAGTTGTCATGTCCATACACCCCTCAACAAAATGGAGTGAGTGAGAGAAGACTTAGATCTCTTTGTGAGTGTGCTAAGGCCTTAAGGCTAGATGCTTCTCTATCCAAACCATTTTGGGGTGAAGCAATAACTTGTGCTAACTATTTGTGCAATAGATTACCAAACCAAGCCATTGGAGGAATCACACCATTTGAAGCTCTATTTGGAGAGAAGCCCAATCTCAAGGATCTAAAAGTGTTTCGATCCACTTGCTATGTACACCAGTCCTTGGATAAGAGAAGGAAGGATGATGCAACATCCATCAAAGGCATCTTTGTGGGATATGGTGAGAATAGCAAAGGTTATAGAGTCTTCAATCCCATCACTAGCAAGGCGATAGTGAGTAGGGATGTTATTTTTTATGAAGGACATGCTTGTGATTTGGATGATAATGCTACTAATCATCTTGATGCCAAGGATCATGCTAGGATGGAGGAGGAGCTTCCAAGTGAAGAAGAATTTGAGGATCCACCTCAAGATGCAAGAACTCCAAGAACTCCAAGAAGATTTACAAGGGCAAGATCCGAGCCATTGAGGCTCGCCTATGATGGTCAAGGTGATCAAAGAGAAGGCTCATCATCTTTCACATCTTACACCTTTCTTACTTCAATGTTAGATGATCCAACATGCTATGAAGATGCTTGTAAGTCTAAAAGTTGGATGGATGCTATGCAAGTAGAGTATGATGCTCTTATTGAGAATCATACTTGGGATCTTGTGGATCTTCCTCAAGGGAAGAAACCTCTTGATTGCAAGTGGGTATTTAGATTGAAGTATAATCAAGATGGATTAATAAGCAAGCATAAAGCTAGGCTTGTTGCCAAAGGTTTTTTACAAACCAAAAGCATTGATTATGGTGAGACTTTTGCTCCTGTGGCTAAGCTTGTTATTATCAGGTTGATCATTAGTTCATCGGCTATGTTCGCGCAGGTCCCTCGAAGACTTGTTTAGCTGGTGCCTAACTTTGATCAGGTTCTCACTGGGCTTGTGGCATCATAATTACTACATCGTCCAAGGTGTAATTCTTGAAGGTTTCAAGCATCTCGTGAACTGGTGCTCGTCGAGATTCCTCCTTCAGCATATTGATCTTGGCCCGACTAGTCATCTTTTGGTTCTCTGTCATCTGAGTAGAGGATGACGCTGTATCTGAGTCCATCTTGATTGACTTCAAGGAATCCAACACCTTCTTTTTGCTCTTTTTTGTCATTTTGGTGGATTTGTTCTTGTTGTCTTTCATCAGAACTGACGTGACATTCGCCTCATGGTTGCGAATATCAACATCCACTGTAGCTATAGCCTCCTCGAGTAGATCACTCCATCAGATCACCTGGTTGTAGCATTGTTTCAACTGATTCTTCTTGTTCGTAGGTGCCCTTGGTGGATCGATCCGTGAGACTTTCGCCATAGCAGACTTTTGTGGTGGTTGAGCTGGTACCTTGTTGATTCCGTAACGATCTGGGTCTATGTGGTGTAGGACCTGCTCATCAGTCAACTCAATCTCCTTATTATAAGTTAGAGCATATTGTCAAGGGACTAAATCATCGTCCACTGGGTTCTCAATAGGTTCGGCTGACAACCATGCTACGTTTATCATATTCACCCCAAATGTGATTGGTGTGTCCATAGTGTAACATTTGAGTGAAGATGTGTTGAGTTCAAGATCTGATTCATATTGAAATGCCCGGCAGCCAATAGTTGCCAATGCATCTGTCCATCTCACGACATTTGTCTGACCGCCCTTGGCTGGACTTGGGCGATCAATCGTGTGATCGTCGTGGATGATCCATCATCAGCTTTGGGCGCAATAGGTCTCACCACCGATGTGGTTAGATCAACCTTTACAGCCTACTCTCTATTCTCAAAGGTGAGTTTCCCTGTACCCCAGGGGTTAAACTGGCAAAATGTCGTATCGTGCGATGTTGCATTGCACAGATGGCAAAATCTATGTGTCAGTCTCAAATTTTGCTTTAGGACTGGACACTCATTCGCTGTATGGTTTTGTGTGCATACTAAAAACCATACATTCTCCCATCGTGGATACTATAGCTGGTTTGGTTCTGGTTGATGTGGCGTTGCTGCTACAGCTCCTTGTAAGGCTTTCAGTTTCTGATCAAATTGTGCCGTAAGTTGCTCCATCTGTTGTTTGTGTAATTTTGTCATTTGATACAACAGCAGTTCTGTGGATAGAGGGGATGTATTTGATGATGACGATGCTATCGAGGGAGTAGGAGTGTGGGTGGATGGATATTCGTCGTCAGATCCCTCATTCTCTTCCTTGATGGCATCTTCCATATCTTCTTGCATAGTAGAGTACTGCTCCCGTCGTTTCAGTTCTCTTCTGATGCTTCATGGTAGTCCGGCTAGGAACCACATGATCATCGCATGATCGGGAGTTAGGGCTATACTGCACTCGGATCATAGATATTTGACTTGTTCAATATAGTCTCTGACCCTTTCTTGTTTTCCCATCTTGACTTTGCTGAGCAGGAGAAACGGGTCTTCCAAGAACTTCTTTGGTTTAAAGCGCATAATGAGAGCCGCTTTAACCGCTTCCTAGGTAGATTTTTCTTCCTATGACAGGTTGAAAAACCAATCCTGAGCCACTGCTAATAAGGACATGGAAAACAACATCAAATTTTCTGTAGGTGTTCGTTCGCCGTAGATTTCACAAGCTTGCTCGTAGATCTGGAGGAAGCGGTGTTGATGGCTTGATTTAAATGGTTTCCTAGTTTGTTTACCAACTAGACAGTCTTGACAGGTAGGTAACTTGACTTTACCACAAGGATAGTTATTTGCATGAATAGAAGTACTGAGCACCTAACTAGAGGCAAAAAAGCAATGACTTAATTTATACAAGTATCCATGCCTCTTTCCGAGTGCTAGGATCTTGCATGTCCTGTCAACTACTTTGCATTGATCACATTCAAATTCTACTCTATATCCTAGATCTATGATTATGCTTACAGAGAGCAGATTCGTTGATAGATTTGGTACATATAGGACTTTAGAAAGTAGCTTAGACTGATCATTTGCAAAGCTTAATATTACAATACCTTCACCTTTAATATCTTGTGTGCTATTGTTGCCAAGGTGAATATATTTCTAGGTACTGTAAGGTGTATAGGACTCAAAATAGCCAATGAGACTGGTCATGTGCTGAGTGGCTCCAGAATCCAGGAACCAAGAACTGTCGCTGGATGCTCCTTGATGGCTGGTCATGAAGGCATCATGATCCGCTTCTTGTTGTTTTTCTTCGCTTGCAGTATCCGGTAGTCTTGAATTTTGTGGTTGTTTCGCTTGTAGTATCTGCAAAATAGCTTCTTCTTCATCTGTGGATTCGACTATTCTTTGTGCTATGCTGGTTTCTAGTCTGGATTTGATTGCTTTGGGCCTTTCTTCTTCTTCTGCTTAGTCATGCTCTTGTTGGTGTATAAGGTGTGAGAATCAGCTGAGGGACTTGAGGCTTCGTTCCTCTGCGTGTCTTCCTGCAACAACATAGTAATGACTCTCGAAAGAGTCAGTTCTGGATGTGTCGTGATGATCATCACCCAACTGTCGTATGAGTTTGGAAAGCTTGTAAGCAGTTGCATAGATCCGACAGCGGCCATTTGCCTTTGCAGGTTCTTGAATTGATTGATGTGATTCTGCAGGGAATCACCATTTGCCAACTTGAGGGAGTAAACTTTCTTCTTGAGATGTAGCTTGGAAGCTATATCTCGCACTTCGTATAGTGTGCTCAAGATGTCCCAGACTTCTTTCGATGTCTGAGCCTCGGATACATGGCCGATCTGAGTATCCGTAATGTTGAGGATGATCAATGCGAAAGCCTTTCCATCCTTCAGCTTTCATCTGGCGATTGCTGCTTCGGGTTTTCTTTCTGCACTTGTAACAACGTCATACAATTCTTTAGCCATCAGTACAATTTTCATTTTAAATTTCCACATATGGTAATTGGCTCCATCAAGCTTGTCCATGATGGGACTGGCTTTCCCTTGGGAATCCATGTGGAAGATTAGTCTAAGTGATAGGAAAAACTATCATTGACTTAAGTATGAAAATCTGGCACTTAGTTACAGAACAAGAAGACAATTACTCTATCAGATAGTAGAGTCTTGTACTGTGGAAGCTTATTAGGCTACGAAAATAGATATGATATCATGTCGGAGAAATAGGGTGTGTCGTGCGTGAGAAACAAAAATAGCTCGAAAAGAAAATGAACACGAAAAGAAACGAACTTGAACAGAAAGTGTTCGTGCATAGCGGAATGAGCTATATTTCTCTTTTCCTAAGCATGACTATGCCTATCAGAAACGAACAAAACGTTAGTGATAGAAATCACAATCATTCTATTTACGTAGCCAAACGTTAACAAATTATCAAAAGAATAATTTGTCATGAACAGCTAGACAAATTATTTGTCGCGAATGATTCGCGAAGGGCTAGATTGAGCTTGACTGATAATCAGTTGTGAATGATTCGCGAAAGGCAAGACTAAATATTAGTCGTCAACAGCTAGACTAATAATAACTCGCTAAGAACAAATTACCAAATTGAGCAACAAGAAAGTCAGACAAAATGAAAAATAAGCATAGCAATATGACACAAATCTGAACGCAAAATAAAAGAGTTGATATCAGATTAAGTATAGCAAAATATACATGTCAATAATGCGGTAGATCACAAGACAATAGCGGACGAAACTGCGTGCTCTACAAAGCTAATTTAATCTATAAAAGGAGTGAACCTATTATTGACAATAAAGAATCAATGCACAAGGCATCTGCTTCATCTATCTCTGATAAGATTCTATTGCTATATCTTACACACACACTTGTTCTTGATCCCGATGCTGAATACGTAAATGGTATTCAATATATATACACAATGTTACAGGTGTGTAGATGAAGAAAATACAATTGGATGTGCTGTCTGTAGGAGATCGTGGGTGGCTTCTGTCGTCGTCAAATCTGTTAGCACAGTTGTATGGGATGAGCGTGAAAAGGCCGTGACGTCAGCCTTTGCTGAATTGAACGTTGGTGAAGATGCGAAAAGTCCGCCACTTTGATGAAATGCCTTAGGATTTGATTTACAAGGTGCCTTCACTTTTCCTAGGGCACCTTTGGCATTTTGAAAAGTAGTGTCGTCTTTTTCACTTGTCACAAAACGCGTGTAAAAACATAGTGTCGCAATTTTTTGTCTTTCTTTGCCTGTGAGAATTAAGTTTTATTTATGCATACAATCGCATTTTATTCGTCTGTCTTATTTTACTTGTAAATATGCAGACTGTGCAACAACATGAGTAAAAATGCAATAAGAATGGAGGCAGATTAATATGGAATTTAGGAGAGTAGAGGAGATAATTCCAACATAGGTGATTCGCGCTACAATACCCCACTGATGGGGATTCGTGACCTCTTCGTGAATGAAACGCGATCACCTGATGCGAACACTGCGCGATGAATTTGGATGGAGTTCGGATTTGATTGTTGGTCATTGCCAGCTATATCATTCCTACAATCACAGACATTGTTGACTTGTCTCGTCTTCTCAAAGACCTCCTCGGTCTAAGGTGAAAGGTGCTCTTGAGTTGTTCTATCCGAGTATCTTGGGGATTCGTCAGAATCAGCCAACATTACCGAGATGCAAAGACCTAGTACCAGCAGGCAGAATCTTTTTTCAAGGCAATTGAGTTCCAAATCCCTGTCTTGACTGGGTATCAGAGTCCTTACCTACTACACATGGCGTACGTCAACTATAATGCTACTACAAGGCCGTGCCAACTCATAGTGCCCCCTGTCAGGAACTGTGTCTATAATATATCTTTTGCGACGGCCGACTTACAACCCTTCGGGTTCTCTCGTGGACCAAATGCTGTTATCAAGACGCTCTAGAAGATTGAGCAGACAGTTTATTTCAAGTATATAGATCCCTCAGTGGACAAATGGAAGAATAAAGATGGGTACCACATTGAGGCAATCAATGATCAACAACTTGCGGCGGCATGTGCGTACTTGACCAGGTGCACACAACGACCGAGAACAAAGGTGCTACTGGTACCAGCGTCTCTATTCCACATGATGGCAGATTCACGACTGCATGCCCAAAACCTTTATGATTGGGCACAGTTTGTTTCAAACTGTCTTCATGACTGTGTAAAAAACAAGCAACCGACAATAGTCCTAGGATACCTCATGATTGATATCATAGTTCAATAGGTACGTGATGGGCCCAGCCATCAACGACACCTGCAAGTTGCAGACAAAGCATGGGACATTCCTATAGGGTCCAAAAAGTCCAAGCGTTCACGCTCACGGGCCACTTCACCATCAGGGCTTCCACCCAAAAGGACAAACACTAGTATTATTCCACTAGTACACAAGCCACAAAGCTCTCAACCAAATCAACAAGCAGCAGCAGCATCATCGGCATCTCAACAGGCCGACACCTCTAAGACCTAGCTACCAGACACAAGGCAACAACGCTTCCGAAGAAAGCTTCAGGCCAGGAGAAAATCACCAGATGGCACAAAATTTGAGGATTCATACTCTAATGATGGGAACGTAGCCTCTCAACAATCCTCACCACCCTTACACACCATTGACAAGGGTGATGGATCAGCTACTTCTACAGCAGCACCAAACATGAGCACATCCACATCAGTCGTGCCACCAGACCAAGTCACCACCCCACCCCTATTGATTACCATGCCAACACTGTCAACTTCACCAACGGCACATTCTTTGGGGGGGAGGGGGGGGAGAAGGAGTGAGGAGTACCATTCCCCAAGATACGGCAGCGGCTCAACAGTCACAAGACCAACATCCACAGGGCCAACAAGTCGATACCTTGGACACATCACAATATTTTGATGTTGCGAACCTGATGGAGATCAGCGATGATGAACCTGAAAAAGCGGATCAGTCGGGAGAAAATCTGACCCCTCCACTAACCACCACCACCACCACCACCACAACAACCACCATTTCTACTAATATTGTTTCTCCACTCCCTCCACCTCCATCTTCATTTCCTCCACAACGTTTATTTTTTGGATTAGCTTCACCATCTCACACCCCTGATCAGTACCCAACCATCACTAACCTTGAGAAGCTCTCTGAAACAACTAAGCACTTGATGATCGGCCTATTCGAAGGAAGCTACCACATGCATTGGTTGATAAGCCAGGACCAAGTGCTCGAGAATAAGGTCCAGTACTAGGGGAGATCGCACAACAACAAAAGCTAGCCAAAGAAAAAGAAAAAGAAATAGATGAAATCAGATCTGTGATGGCCTTGGGTAGAAAATCACATTGGAAGAGGTCCAGCAACAACTAAAGCACCAGATGGCCCAGATCGACCAAGCATGAGATGGATCATTGGGTGCAATGACAGTTGGTGCCCCTATAATTAAGCCTGAGGACATACAGTTCCTGGCCCCCCATGCCACAACCATCCGGATGGAGAAATATGTGCGGCTGATCCAGGAACGAGAAGCCGAGAAGAGAAATTTTGAAAATATTGTGGCCAAGCAAGAAAAGATCATCCTCGAGTCCTAGAAGCAGCTAGAAGATATGACAAAGGCCCTGCAGCAAGTCTTGGACAAGGTGAACCAATTGTAGGACACGACGTGCAAGGCCCAAGCAGGTGTTTTCACAAAGAAACCACGGGACAATGGTGGAGATGATGGTGCAGACAATAAGGATGGGCAAACCCGGCCATCGAATGGTAAATAGGAATTGGGTAGCTAGAGAGCCGAAGTTGATTTCAGAGCTTGTTTCCTTCCCTCTCAGACGTTTAACCCCTCTTCTTATTCTTCTTTTAATTTTTCTGAAACAATTATTCCCACTTACCATGTTTTTTCATCTTCCTTCTCTCCACCACCTCCTAGTAGATTATTGGGCCCATCTAAAGGTCTAGCTGACAAGTACAAAGCCCAACAGGACGAGTCCCTACAACAACTTCACTCCCCTGGCGCGGCGTACAATTTGTTAAACCTACACCCTCCTAAACTTGTCATCCCTGCACCTCTCTCTCCAGATCACTCCATCCTCCAGAAATTAACACTGACATCGAGGGTGATGATGACTTTCTGGTGTGAATTTTTGGAGAAAAAGAACAAATATTGATTGTACTATCAATCATTAAGAGTTACTGATTTCTTAATCCAAAGATCTATCAAGTTCTAGATGTTAGATCTTGATCTAGATGCTTTACACTATGATTTAAGCAAGAGCAATGGATCAAATGATCAAACACATGGATGGGCGGCCTCACACGTGTGGAGGACAGTACATGTATGGCCTTTTTACAGAGAGTAAAGTACATTAACTTACAAATGCATTTCATTCATCAAAACTCAAGACAAATGTGGAAATCTCAACAAAACTAGAATTTGCCAATGTCACATCAACTTGTTATTGATTTGATTGATCTCTTTATAGATCAAGTACATCCACGAGCTGTGCACTGTCCAACAGGCCTTCACATGTGTGAAGAGTGCCTAGTCATCTAGATCCACCAATGGGAGTCATATGTGCTCATTTCTCAAAGTTGACTATTCTCTTTGCCTAGAAATCAAAAAGCTAGTCTTCCACATTTATAGGAATATTCCCTATAAAATAGGATCTAATGGAATCTTCCTATCTTATCTTCTAGAAGCTTATCCACACGTGTGAATGGTATCTTGACATGTGTGAGTAATAACTCATTCAAATGTAAGTCCAAACTATTTACAAAAAGTTTGACCAATTTGACCATTTTCAAGATTCTACTCAAAGGTCAATTTCACACTAGTGTAGATCAAGCTAAAACCAATCTAACTTAATAAAAATGACTTACGTACATTCTTTCACACGTGGGAACACACTCCACACATGTGATATCCTATCAAGCTCAAATAACTTGAGATCTACAAGAAATAACAAGTTGGAAGTGATATTTTAACACTCCTCCTCACTTCTAACTTGGCAAGTCTAATGTACACATATATACAACTTCAAGAGCATTTCTTAACTTGAAAAATGAATCTTTAGCCAAAGGTTTGGTTAAGATATCAGCTATGCACTCGGATGAAGGCACATGATGAAGTTGAACCTTCTCCCTAACAAAGTGATGAGCTATCTCAATATGCTTTGTTCTAGCATGGAAGATCAGATTGGTAGCAATTTGTTGAGAAGCTTGATTGTCACAATAGATGCAAGGGACCTCCTCGGCCTTAGCACTTGAATCTCCACAAAGAGTCTTCTTAGCCATAGGAGTTCTTTGGTTGTTGAAGTCAATGCCTTGTACTCGGCTTCACAAGAGCAAAGAGAAATTGTATCTTGCTTTTTGGAATGCCAAGGTATCACTCCTCCACAAAAAAAGTGACAAATGCACTTATGGATCTTCTATCCATCTTATCTCCTGCAAAATTTGAATCCAAAAATGCTCTCAAGTACAAGTTAGATCCTTGATAGAGAATGCCAAATAATCTAGTACAAGAGACATATTTAAGCACTCTCTTGGCACTTTTCCAATGATGCATCAAGGGACCTTGCATATATTGACTTAACTTGCTTACACTATAACTCAAATCTAGTCTAGTGATTGTCAAATAGATTAAGGAGCCTATTAGCTTCCTAAAGACTGTGATGTCCTCAAAGAATGCTTCATCACAATCATTAGTAACTTTACAAGTTTGCTCCATAAGGGTGTCAATCCCTTTACAATCTTCATGCCAAACCTCTCAAGAATGGAAGTAGCATACTTTGATTGACTTATAAAAGTAAAATAACTACCTCTAGTAACTTCTATTCCAAGTATGAACTTAAGAAGTCCTATATCTACCATCTTGAATTCACTAGACAAGGAAACTTTAACATTTCTTATGCCTTCACAATCATTTCTGATATCAACATAAAGTACTAAAATGATGATCTTTCCATCATTACATTTGATGTACAAAGAAGGGTCATAAGAGCTAATCACAAAGCCAAGAGAGTAGAGAAAAACATGCACCCTAGAGTACCAAGCTCTAGGTGCTTGCTTCAAGCCATATAGGCTCTTCCTGAAGTGGCAAACCTTGTCCTCCTCATGAAGCCCTCGGGTTGCAACATGTATATTTTCTCCTCCAAGTAGCCATTCAAAAAAGCATTTGTCACATCCATTTGATAGATATTCCACTTGAATGAAGTAGTAATACAAATGATCAATCTAATGGCTACAAGTTTTGCTATAGGAGCAAATGTTTCTTCATAATCTATGCCTTTAGTTTGAAGAAACCCCTTAGCAACCAATCTAGCTTATCCATCTTGATTGTACTTTAATATATAGATCCACTTACATGCAAGTGGCTTCTTCCCATATGTAAGGTGTGCAAGATTCCAAGTTTGATTATCTATCAAAGCATCAAACTCTACTTGCATTGCATCTCTCCAAACTTGTGATCTACTTGCATCTTCATAACATGATGGCTCTTCAAGCATTGTGGTTAGAAAAGAGTAAGAGGTAGAAGGAGATGTGTCTTCCCTTTGCTTTCCTTTCTAAAAGTATGTGAGCCTTGAAGGCTCGGCCTTGCTCCTTGTGGATCTTCTCGGCTCCTTTGGCACATGATTTTGATCTTCCAAAAGATCACTTTCAATAGGCTCCTCCTCGGGTGTTGCAAGATTTTCATCACCTAAGAGATTAGATCAATTTGGAGACAACTTGTAACTTTGAGATTCATCAAACAAGACATCCTTGCTAACTTTTACTTTCTTTGAAATAGGATCAAATATCCTATATCCTTTGCTATTTTCACTATAGCCTACAAATATTCCTTTGAAGGAAGTTGCATCTTCTTTTGTTCTTGTTTCCAAAGGAATGTGGACATAACATATACATTTAAACACTTTAAAATATTTTACATTGGGCTTATTGCCAAACAAAGCTTGAAATGGTGAGATCCCACCAATAGCACTACTAGGAAGCCTATTACATAAGTAATTAGCACAAGTTATGGCCTCCCCCCAAAAAGTGATGGGTAGAGATGCATCAAGTCTTAAAGACTTTGCAGATTCACAAAGACTCCTATTTTTCCTCTTAGCCACCCCATTTTGTTGGGGGGTGTAAGGAAAAGTCAGTTCTCTCTTAATGCCATTGATCTCACAAAAGTCTCTCATCTTGTTGGAGATATACTCTCCTCCATTATCACATCTTAGAACTTTAATGCAAGAACTAAGTTGCTTTTCCACTAGAGACTTAAACTTTACAAAAGATTCATATACAAGGCTTTTCTTAGGCAATAATTTAATCCAAGTGCATCTAGTACAATCATCAATAAAAGTCACATACATTAAAGCTCCTCCATTACTTTCATGAGAAAAAGTATGTACATCCGAATGGATAAGATCTAAAGGTGAATAGATCTTGTTAAAGATCTCTTGTAGAAAGTCTTGTGTGACTTTGCAAAGCCACATGCCTCACACACTTTACCACACTTCTTGAAAGATTTTGGTAGGCCGAGAGCTAGCTCCTTTGATGCCATGGATTCCATTGATTGAAGATTAGGATGGCCCAATCTTTTGTGCCAAAGCTCCACTTGAGTCAACTCCTCCCTAACCATATTCACACTTTCAATAGCCACATTAGCATCCAACTTGAAAAGCCTTCCTTGCTTAATGCCACTAGCTATGCACTTATTATTTTTCAAAATGGAACACACTCCATTCTTGAAATGTACATCTAGTCCATTGTCCGTATATTGACCAACACTAAGCAATTTTTTTGTAATGGATGGAACATACAAAACATTATCAAGATCTATACTTTTAGATGATCCTAAGCATAATGGAATAGATCCTATGCCATCTATCTTGCATTATCGATCACTAGCTGTGTAGATTGATTTCTTAGAATCATTGCAAGAAAGTAGATAAAAGAAATAATGCTTGTTGAATGACATGTGGGAACTAGCCCCACTATCAATCCACCATGTTTCTTGGCTTGATATTGGTGTAGGTGCTACCATCAAGGATGTGTTGAAGCCATCCCCTTTCTCCTCCCCTTGTGCAAGGTTTCCTTGATCTTCATTCCCCTATGCATTCTTCTTCTTATAGCATTCAGAAGCAAAGTGTCCTTTCTTCCCACAAAAGAAACACTTCAACTTTGCTTTGTTCTTTTTCTTCCCTTTGGAGGTAGATGCTCCATCCTTTGCCTCGGCCTCCTTGCCTTGGATCTTCTTGAAAGGATGAGACTTCTTCTTGCCTTTAGATGTGAAGTTTGCTTTCTCATCACCATTATGTAGTGATAAGGACCCCATTTTTGTTTTGAGGTGTAGAATCCTACTCTCCTCGGCCACAAGAACATTATGCAATTTTTCAATTGATGGAAGTTGGTCTTGAATAGCAAAAGATTGAACTAGATTAGAGAACTCATCTCCTAATCCATTCAAGATTACTTGTACTAGTTCATTATCTTGGATCTTCTCTCCTATAGATCCCAATTCTTTGTTCAAGAATTTTATCCTAAGGACATACTCTTGTCCATTTTCTCCACTTCCCCTCATGCTTTGCAAGATCAAGTTTCTTAGCATAAGCACTCTTGAAGTGTTATTGGATTCATAAATGTTCTATAGTGAATCCCAAGCCTCTTTTGATGTGGTACAAGAAGCCACCTCCTTTAAGAGGTCATTGCTTACATTTAACTTCAAGCAATGTAGGGCTAATCTAACTCTCTTCTTGTATTTTAGTTGTTCTTGGGGAGCTTGAGGCTCAACTCCTAAGACAATATCAAAGAGATCATGAACCACTAGTAGTGATTCCATTCTTACTTTCCAAATGGAATAGTTTGTGGAAGTTAGTTTCTCACTAGATTCTAACATATATCCATCCATGGATGTCATTTTGAATGAAAGCCTATGAGACACTCAAAGTTCTCTTGATAAGGAGTGATCTAAGATAGATTTCTAGCTTTCAAGAAGCTTCTAATCTTGGCCCAATCAATCCTAGTTCAACTTGGATGATGGTATAATAGATCAACTACAAATATCCTAGCAATTCACTCCACAAAGAAATTGATTCTAGTTCAAATTGGTTTGATATTCCACACACACTTAAGATCTGAACAAATCAGCCTTAAAGGTCTGATCTAATGCTTCAAAATGAATTACTTCAATGACTCAAATCACTATTTGATCATTAGCATTCAATAGATTGAACCTAGATCTAGACAATGCACTAAAAACCTTGAATTTTGGACTAGTATGCACTTTTTTGGATCAAAAACACTTATGGACATTAATTTGAAGGTTGTTGTATGGTTTCACACATGTGGATAGTACTTCGGAAGCCCACAAATCGATCTTGACCAAAAACAATGATGTTACTTCTCTCTTTGAACTCGCCTCTCAATTAGAACTCAAAAACAACAAATTGTCAATGATTTCTCAAGTACTATTAATCATTTAGATCACTCTTAGACTTGGCTCTGATACCATGTCAATTTTTAGAGAAAAAGGAAAAATATTGATTGTACTATCAATCATTAAGAGTTATTGATTGCTTAATCCAAAGATCTATCAAGTTCTAGATGTTAGATCTTGATCTAGATGCTTTACACTATGATTTAAGCAAGAGCAATGGATCAGATGATCAAACACATGGATGGGCGGCCTCACATGTGTGGAGGACAGTACCTGTACGGCCTGTTTATAGAGAGTAAAGTACATTAACTTACAAATGCATTTCATTCATCAAAACTCAAGAAAAATGTGGAAATCTCAACAAAACTAGAATTTGCCAATGTCACATCAACTTGTTATTGATTTGGTTGATCTCTTTATAGATCAAGTACATCCACGAGCTGTGTACTTTCCAGCAGGCCTTCACACATGTGAAGAGTGCCTAGTCATCCAGATCCACCAATGGGAGTCATATGTGCTCATTTTCCCAAAGTTGACTATTCTCTTTGGCTAGAAATCAAAAAGCTAGTCTTCCACATTTATAGGAATATTCCCTATAAAATAAGATCTAATGGAATCTTCCTATCTTATCTTCTAGAAGCTTATCCACACATGTGAATGGTATCTTGACATGTGTGTGACAAGACACGGGCGCAGCTGAGCCATCTACAAACGAGCGGGCTAAGGAAAAGGATACGGGCACTAAGGCCCTGGATGCCTACCTAGCAAGGCTAGCACAACGACATAGGGCAACCTCTCATACCAGGCCAAGGGGTAAGATGACCGATACCTAAGAGTTGGAAAAGTTTGAAAGAAAACATCCTCCCAACATGAGGGGAGGCAGAGAGGAGATCAATCAAAGCCAATACTCCACAAGGGCTGAGATCATTGTGGCACTGCAACCGCAACCTGAATGGTGGAGCAAGGTCCTAAAAAATAGCAGGCGGCTGCAAGAGTATTTGAGGGCACCGGCGTGAAAACGAGTTGATCCATTCTACATGCCGCTCAAACAAAGAAATCCATGGCCTGTACGAAAACCACGGATTGAAATGGTAAACTGGCCGGTGATTCCAAGAATTTTAGACAAAATCTCCCTGGATGACCAGAAGCTACAATTGTTGGATTTCGGACAAAATACAAGACTAGTGCCAATCTGTGCATGCAAGAAAGCATCGAATATTGCCGATCAATGGTCTTTCTAATGCAGCAAGAGTGTTCTTAGGATCGTGGTTTGGATTCAATAAGGATCAATCCAACGTAGCCCTCCAGTCAGAGGAAGACCATGAGATGATGGCCCGGCTATACTACAGAGCAGCCTTCATGTCATCACGATATATAACTATGATAGAAGACTGGCAGAAAATGGGCTTCATCGAAAAGATATAAGAATACCTTGGGCCACTAAACTATGGAAGTAAGCTCCGCTTCCAGGTGTTTGAAGCCCTAGGACGAAAAATGAGCAAGCAAAAACAGATGACAAGGCGACGGTACAAGCAGGACTCACAAGAGATTCTCAAGAGGGCTGGAATGTAACGGCCATTGAGAAATCTTCAATTTTGCGAAACAGTTTTGCGGATAATAAGCACCTAGTTTTACGGAAGCGAACAAAGATCCACGCTTTTCCAAGTGCCAAGCGGAACGACATCACCTTTGTTGCAGTGGGTCTTGCAACAGATTAGGGATGGATAATGTGAGCAGATTTCAGAGAATCCCCAGATGCCGAGCCAAGCTAAAGACACAGAATATCTTTCACCCATGACCAAGGAGGTCTCAGAAGGAGGAGAGTAGAAAAAGCTAAGAGCCAAGCATAAGAGCCAAGGATTACTAGCTAGGATGATAGTTATTTTCTATGTGAGCCTACATGGTCTATCCCAAAGAAGGAACGACCATGTAGGAGCTAGTAATGTTTCCTAGGCAATGTAAATAAGTGTAGACCCCCTTAAATAATTTAGAGTGAGCCACCTTTTGATGGTCACCTCTAGTGGAAGGGCTATTTCCACATGTAATTTTTAAATTAGTGGAATTGCCACTTGGGCTCCACATGGGCAGCCCTCTTACTTATTTAAAGGCCCCCCTCTCTTGTGAGGGAGCTTTTGATTGAAGTTATCATATCTCTTGATTGAATAAAGAAGATCTTCCACGAGTTCTTGGCAATTGAGGAGATCCTTGTTCATGGCTATCTTCTTGAGTGAAATTCCTATGAACGTGTTCTGATTTCTTCTTGTGATTGTGGATTAATCAGATTTCTTGCTTACTTTATTGCTTTGTGGGATGTAGATGTGGATTAATTTTCTTTTTTCTTGATTTTGTAGTTTCAGCATGCTAGTAAACTATAGAGGCTGAGATTGTGGATCTGATCTTGCATATTCACTAACAATCTCGTCCTTGATTGTTCTTGGGTATTTCAAGCATCAAGAAATGGGTGTTTCTTGATTCTTGGGTTGTTAGAATGCTATTAGAAAGTTAGCTTTCTTGATTCTTGTTTCTTGTTGAGTAGCTAAATACTGTTATTGTATTGTCCCCTGATTTCCTAAGGTAGTTTGGTAGATAGATTGTAGATTTGCTCTAAATGCATGTACCTGAGTGAACGTAACTGTTTCATCCCACTGACAGGCTGGGAATACACGTTGCAAACTGAGAAGCATTTTTGCCTAGAAACTATTCTAAACAAGAGGACTTAATTGTAAAGAATTGGCTTCTGGAAACGGGTAGAAACACCCGGTTTCCAGAGTGGTAACCACCTAAGACGTAACAAAGAGAAGAAGTAAAGAAAGAAAAATTGTGTTCACAGATTCGGCTAGAATCTGTGAACAATGTCTATTCCTACGAGTTACTACTTGGTCGTCCATGGCTCATTGATGCAAGAGTCATTCACGACTGGAGCAAAGGCTGAATCACCTTTGGGAATAGAGACAGCTCTATTACCATCGATTCATCTGACAAACTCAAACCCACACGGTTTTGTGAAAGTACTGTACTTTAGGACCATAAATGGATCTACAAAAGATCCACAAGAGTGATTGGATGCTTTCTTAACAATCTATCAAAAAACTAGACACAAAAAAGTTGATCTAGATTGGCAATTTGACAAACAACAAGCATTGACAATCAAAAGCATTGATAAACATTGAAATCCGAGCCCACACATGTGTACTACAGGCTTTACTATGGACTTCAACCTGAGAAACAAGTAGAAATTGATTTGGTTTCATTTGGATCACAAAAACTCAATGTACATAGTGAACTAGCTTGAGATTGCCAATGAGCTTCAAAAATTTTCTATCTTCTCACTATGGAGAGAGAGAATACATAGCAAATTCGACTTCCTTCTTGAAGTTAGGTGGATTTCCAGCATGTAATAAGGAAGTTAACTCACTCTCCTTGACCTAAAATGAAACCCTAGTCTATTTCCTAGAGTTATGCTTGGTAGGTAGCTAGTTGGTCAAATTTTCACCTTAAACTTAGGTGTAGGTCCTATAAAGTAGGGATGACCACCAAATAGACATGACCAACTCTCTTGACTTGACCTAACATACATTAGGATGGGATTTCCATGTGGCATCATGGCCTCACATGTGTGGGACCCACTTGTGTACACAATTTACACTATTCTACATGGTTTTTGATCAAGCTAGATTTGCCAATTTTTGGCAATTCTTCACACTCCTCCTCAAATTTAGCTTGATCTAATTACAACTCTCTTGATAGATCAATGAAAGCTTTTAGAAGTGTCTAAAAAATCCAGCTACAAAGAAGGAACTTTTGAGACTCCAATAGAGAATGATGTCCATGAAGGATCTTTCACCACCTCTTAGAGGATCCCTTACAAGATGTTCCATAAATGTGTCTATATACATGTAGCACACTTCAAAACTAAACATCATGCCAAGCCATGGATTCCAAGGCATTTTGTGCACTTGAAGATACATCAATGAAAATATTAAGTGCATAAATAATGTTGCCAAAGACAACTTGTCTTGCTTGATCCATATGATTGAGCCTAGATGGCTCCATCTTGATACTCAAGATTCTTCTTGGAGTCCTCGGGTCTTGAGCTTGATCCTCCACTTGACTTGACTCCAAAACATCAATGAATTGAATAATGTGTTGATCCAAAGGTGCTTCTTCAAGTTTACAAATCTTCCACTCTTGAAAGATCACATTTCCACCATTGACAAATTCTTTGGTTGAAAACAAGTAGATTCTACAATCTCTACTTGAAGAGCAAAACACTACCATTATTCCTATCATTGAAATAGGATAATCTTTGGTCCTTACATTGGAATGATCATGCACAAAGCATGTGGACACAAAGATTTTCAAAGAAAATGATGTTTCATCTTTTATGACTCTATTCAAACTATTACAAAAATAGTTATCCAATGAAATTGCTTTATCAACAACAAATGTAGATTTCAAAGCATCCCATTTCATTGTCTTGTCATACAAAGTAATAAACACCATGGATCTTAAAGGTAAGAAACAAGTCACCTCATGTCTACTAATACTTTCCATAAAGTATTCAAAGATAGTAGACTCTCCAATGCTCACCACCCTTGCAAGATGCACACTTGAATGGACAATTTGCATGCAATTTGATGACTCGGCCATTGTCATTGAGGACTCCCTTGGAAATCTCATGCTTTGAGACTGATCCTCAATATCTTCCTCCTTTTGATGCTCCTCCTCAATGCAAGCAAGATCACACTTTGCCAAGATCTCCTTTTGAGTGATCTCCTCATTTGCCAAGCTCATTCTTTCAAAAGCAACACTAGCTTCCAACTTAAACAATCTTCCATGCTTAAATCCCTTTGCAATGCAAACATCATTCTTCAAGATGAAACAAACACCATGCTTAAAGTGGACATCCAAACCACTTTCTAAGAGTAAACCAACACTAAGCATATTCTTGGTAATTGATGGTACATAAAGGACATTTTCTAGATCCATGCATTTTGAGGATTCTAGACACAAAGAGATGGTGCCAACACCATCTATCCTACACTCTTCATCATTTGCAGTAAAGACAAACTTTTTAGCAGCATTGAAAGAGTGTAAGGTTGAGAAAAAGTCCTTTTCACAAGACATGTGAGAGATAGCCCCACTGTCGATCCACCAATTGTCTCTTGAATTGCTATTGCTTGTTGGTGAGGATGTAGATGCCATCAAGAATACATCTACTTCATCCTCCTCCTCCTCCTTTGCAAGGTTTCCTTGTTTGTCCTCCTGCACTTGTGCTCTTAGCCTCTTGTAGCATTCAGATGCATAATGCCCCTTCCTTCCACAAAAGAAGCATTTTTGCTTTGACTTGTCCTTTGAGCTTGATGCATCATCCTCTTCTTTGGCCTCCTTTGGATGCTTCTTCTTTCCATTGGTCTTCTTTTTGCCCTTGAATGAGAAATTGGCTTTCTCATCACCATCCTGCAATGACAAGGAACTCATCCTAGATTTTGCATGGAGCATCCTACACTCTTCAGCCACTAATACACTGTGAAGTTTTTCTATAGTTGGCAAAGAGTCTTGGATGGCAAAACTTTGGACCAAATTTGCAAAGTCATCTCCTAGACCATTAAGGACAATTTGTAAAAGCTCTCCATCATGAATCTTCTCTCCAGTGGAAGCCAGCTCCCTATTTAGAGACTTGATTCTGAGTACATAATCTTGTGCACTCTCCTCACTTCTCCTCATGCTTTGCAAAATTTGATTTCTAAGCATAAGAACTCTAGAAGTGTTGCTAGATTCATAGATTGATTTTAAAGACTCCCAAGCCTCTTTAGCATTAGTACAAGCTGATACTTCTCTCAACAAATCATTGCTCACATTCATCTTCACACAATGAAGTGCAAGCCTAGATCTCTTCTTGTATCTAGCTAACTCCTGTGCACCTAGAGGTTCATCTTCATCTTCAATCAAGAACTCATAAAGGTCTTGGAGCACCAAGAGTGACTCCATTCTAACCTTCCAAATAGCATAATTTGTAGAATTCAACCTCTCACTAGCTTCTAGAAGGTATGCTCCAGCAGATCCCATCTTACTAGTGACTTCTACAAACAAGAAATAGATTTCATTGACTTGAAACTCACAAAGGTCTCACACTTGCAGTGTTTCACTCAAATTTGATTTCTAATCCAACAAATGGACTTATAATCACAGTTCTATCACTCCCTCACAAAGCTGGAATGAAGATAAGATGAAGTGAAAACTACTTACAAACAAATCTTGCCAAGAAATGGATTTGATTGTCTTTAGAAGCTCACTAAGGTCTCTCTCTTGTAGTTTTTCACTCAAATTAGATTTCTAATCCAACAATTGGACTTATAATCTCAATTCTAGCACTCCCTCGCAAAGTTGGAATGAAGATAAGATGATGTGAAATCTACTTACAATCAAATCTTGCCAATTTTGGCTATTTTTGGACAAAAAAATGACTTAATCTCTTTCTTCCTTCTTGGTGTACTTTCAAGACCTGTTTTTAACCTTAATAGGACTTGAACTCAGCCTATATTAATTAGATTCCATGAAACAAATTTAAATCTAATCAATGGCAAATGATCTTGGTAGATTATCCTAGGATCTCCACCAAAAATTACACCAATAGCTCACAAATTGAATTTTTTTGGATCAAATGAATACCTTGCATTAAATGTAGGTTCAGAGGTGCCCACACATGTGAAAGTACTGTACTTTAGGACCATAAATGGATCTACAAAAGATCCACAAGAGTGATTGGATGCTTGCTTAACAATCTATCAAAAAACTAGACACAAAAAAGTTGATCTAGATTGGCAATTTGACAAACAACAAGCATTGACAATCAAAAGCATTGATAAACATTGAAATCCGAGCCCACACGTGTGTACTACAGGCTTTAGTACGGACTTCAACCTGAGAAACAAGTAGAAATTGATTTGGTTTCATTTGGATCACAAAAACTCAATGTACATAGTGAACTAGCTTGAGATTGCCAATGAGCTCCAAAAATTTTCTATCTTCTCACTATGGAGAGAGGGAATACATAGCAAATTCGACTTCCTTCTTGAAGTTAGGTGGATTTCCAGCATGTAATAAGGAAGTTAACTCACTCTCCTTGACCTAAAATGAAACCCTAGTCTATTTCCTAGAGTTATGCTTGGTAGGTAGCTAGTTGGTCAAATTTTCACCTTAAACTTAGGTGGAGGTCCTATAAAGTAGGGATGACCACCAAATAGACATGACCAACTCTCTTAACTTGACCTAACCTACATTAGGATGGGTTTCCCATGTAGCATCATGGCCTCACATGTGTGGGACCCACTTGTGTACACAATTTACACTATTCTACATGGTTTTTGATCAAGCTAGATTTGCCAATTTTTGGCAATTCTTCACAGGTTTCATGACGAGGGATCCTCTACTACTAATTCAGTGTTTGAGCCATACTAGTCCACCCACAAAAAAATTCATTATGTTGAATCTATTGATATCATAAACTAGAGTCATAGTTTAGCCATCATTGATTGTGTGAATGTCAATTCTTGTGCTCAATATCAGGATGTTGTACCTATACTCCTCTGACCGATAACGAACACATTCTTGATTTAGACACCCCTATCATTAATATCAATTTTATTGATATTTTTCCACACAATGATGAATTGTTAAATGTTGCATGGCTACCTACTGATGAATTAGAAGCTTTATTTGTAGATGACGAGAATGTCTTGCAAATTCAAAATTAACCAAACGATTTGGACGTTTCTGACATTCAGATCCTCAACTACATGGAGGCTCTTCCACTCAAGGCCTTTCCGCAGCAGTCATCCAAAGTGGAACCAGTTGCCAAAGTTACGGTCGAAAAACATGATACCAAGATATACCAGGCCAAAAGACCAAACTATCCATGGGACCTCTGTGAGATGAAAACAATTTTTCAAATCGATGACAAAATCCTCCATGATGTGTCTCCACTTCCTCATCCGCACACGTCACGTCCTCCAAAGCCACAACCTCGTGGTCATACCATGAAAGAAAAGATAAAGAAACCCCTTCAAATTCAGAAGATTAACATAAAACTACTTTTGCCATAGAATGGAGAACTTTTTGTTGGAAAGTCATGCCTTTTGGTCTCTATAATGCTCCTAGCACTTTCCAACATGTTATGCTAGCTACCTTTTCTCAGCAGATGGGAGATACCCTATAAGTTTACTTGGATGATTTAGGTCCACATTCAGAAGAAACACGTCATTTGTCTATGCTTGAGAGAATTTATATCCAATGTCAACGCTTCGGCATCTCTTTGAACCCTAAAAAATGTCAGATCTAGGTAACACATAGTATTGTGTTAGGACATATCATTTCAAAAAATGACATCGCAACTAACCCGGACAAGATCCTAATCATTCAAAATCTACTTGAACTCCGTACCATCCACGAAGTGTATTCTTTTCTTGGCCACGCCAACTACTATCGGTGCTTTATCCTAGACTTCACTAATAAAGCACACTTAATCTATAAAGTAGTTGTTGTCCCCAAATGGACTGATGAACAGCGCGTCACATTCAATTAACTAAAAGAAGCCCTTACCAGTGCACCTATCCTCCGGGCTCCTAATTATTCCAAAAAAGAATTCCATGTGCATATCGATGCAACCAAGTATGCCATAGGAGCAGTGCTCACCCAACCGGGAGAATTCAAAAAGGATTATCCAATCCGGTTTCTTAGTAGACAATTGATACCTACTGAAGTCAATTATACCACTACCGAGCGTGAAGCTTTGGCAATGGTATATGCAGTTCAAAAGTTTTGTCATTACCTTCCGAAAAAAGTTTTTGTCTTCTTCACTGATCATCAAGCACTCCTATATCCCATCAACAAGACTTGCACAACCGGTTGTATCACTCGATGGATCTTATTACTGCAAGAATTTGAGTTTAGGATCATGGTTCGAAAGGGAATCCAACATTTTTTAGCAGACCATATATCTCAAATCCCTAACCTACCAACTCAAGATCAAGGTGTCAACGGTGATTTACCTAATGCCATCTTATTTCAAGTTGACTCTGCACCCGTTTGGGCCAAGGAAATCACAAAATATTTAACTTTAGGGCAGATGGATCCATCCTTACCTAAACTCGAACAACGTGCATTGGTCCTCAAAACCACACCTTATACGTTAATTGCAAGCCAACTTTACAAGCAAGGGTTAGATGAAATTATCCGACATTGTCCTACTAAAGGTGAAACACCCTCTGTTATATCCCTCACTCATGAAGGTGTTGAGGCAGGCCATTTCTCTTCCAACTTGACTACTAAGAAAATCCTCTTGGCCGGATTTTGGTGGCCAACTCTCTTTAAGGATACACATACCTACACTAAGGCATGTGATGTTTGTCAACAAACAAAACAATTTCAGAAGACCGACTACATGCCTTTACACCCTGTCACAACTGCTCAAGCTTTCCAGAAATGGGAAATTGATTATGTTGGACCCATTAGTCCCACCGCTAGACACACTCAATCACGATATATTGTCGTAGCTATGGACTATTGTACCAAATGGGCTGAAGCAAGAGTTGTTCATTGCCATTGATATCAACAAGCCCTTGCAGATTGAAATGGATCACATCAATGTTGTGCACCTTTATTACCGAGTAGCCCTCACTTCGGCATTGCACGTCGATATGGTGGAGCTATGGAAAATCCACGAATTCTTGCAAGGCATGCTACATTATCACAAACAACTGCCTTTCCTCAATAAATTACACTGGCAGATGATGGAAAATATTGGCAACAAAATTTACCAATCCCGACAACAAAAATCTCACCTCCAAGAGGCTCAAAAAATCCAGGATGAAAAAGCTTCGATTGGTGTGGGACCACCAATCCAATAAGGAGGGGGATAATGTTAGCAAATGTGCAAACACAGTGACAAAAATAAAAAAGAGAAATAAAACTCCGTGGCATGTGTTTTGTAAGTCCACGTATGAGTATTTGTCAATAAACTTTTACCATGGCATGTGTTTTATAAGTCCATGAGTAGAAGCTTAAAATCATAAAATAACTTAAAACTTAGAAGTCCTAAGTTAGAAGTTCTAGAATGGCTAGTTTTAAACTAATCCCATAAGTTAGTGGATACTTATGGAAGACCCTCCTTGTTATAAAATGTCAATTTTCAAATAAAAAGGACAATTATGATTGTACTTATCAATCATTAAGACTTATTGATTGCTTAATCCAAAGATCTATCAAGTTCTAGGTGTTAGATCTTGATCTAGATGCTTAACACTATGATTTAAGCAAGAGCAATGGATCAAATGATTAAAAACTTGAATGAGCGGCCTCACATGTGTGGAGGACAGTACCTGTATAGCCTGTTTACAAAGATTAAAGTACTCAAGCTTAGAAATGCATTTCAATCACAAAAACACAAGAAAAATGTGGAAAATACAAGCAAGACTAGAATTTGCCAATGTCACATCAACTTCTCATTGATTTGGTTGATCCCTTTATAGATCAAGTACATCCATGAGTTGTGTATTGTCCAGCAAGCCTTCACACGTGTGAAGAGTGCCTAGTCATCCAGATCCACCAATGGGAGCCATATGTGCTCATTTCCCAAAGTTGACTATTCTCTTTGGCTAGAAAACAAAAAGCTAGTCTTCCACATTTATAGAAATGTTGCCATGTTTGTCTCTAAACTCAAACTCATCTATATTAATTAAAATAATAGTGTTTCGCGGGCAGCTCACACTGCCTGTGAACACCCTTTTTTTCAAAAAAAATTTCTCTCCCTCACGCTGTCCCATCAAACCTCTTCTCTAGCAGACTGAGCACCAATGAGCTCTTGTGGCAGCTATGTCGTTCTGGCATGAGCAAATTAGCATGATTGCTATGAAATGGTTACTCAAAAATAGCAAGACCATCTTTGCTCAGAGAACTAACTGTCTGCTTTAGCATATAGCTGCCAGATCCTGGGTATGCTGAGTTGAGGTGGGAAAAATCAGCACTTGTCGGGGAATGGATTTTAATTTGATGAGCAAAAGTGCCCGTAGCTTCTTCCAGACTGAGCTTCACAAGCGTGCTGAAAAACCCAGCTTCGCACATCACTATGTTCATGATTGGATCATCCAGGATAGACAGGATCAGCTGCTCCATCTCTACCTTCACTACTAAGAGGGGAACCTACTGCTACTACGAGCAGCCTCTTCGCTGGCTTGAGCTCGCTTCAATGCAGCAACAAGAGCATTGGACAAGAAAGACTGAATTGTTGAAACTCCATGATTAAATTGTACGTCAAGGCCATTATCCATTAATAGGCCAACACTAAGCAAATTTTTTATTACCCTTTGAGCTTGAAGCCTCATCCTCCTCCTCGGTCTCCTTGAAGTGTTTCTTCTTGCCATTGGTCTTCTTCTGGCCTTTGAATGAGAAATTAGCTTTCTCATCACCATCCTGCAGAGAAATAACATTCATTCTTGCATTGGTATGCATCATCCTACACTCTTCAGCCACTAATACATTGTGACTCTTTTCTATGGTGGGCAAAGTGTTTTGGATTGCAAAGCTTTGGACAAAATTTGAAAAGTCACTCCCTAGACCATTAAGGACAATCTGAACAAGTTCACTATCTTGAATCTTCTCTCCAATGGAAGCTACCTCCCTATTGAGAGACTTGATTTTGAGCACATAAACATGTTGCACTCTCATCACTCCTCTTCATGCTTTGTAGAATCTGATTCCTAAGCATGAGTGCCCTCGAAGTGTTACTAGACTCATAGATTGATCTTAAAGATTCCCAAGCCTCTTTAGCAATAGTACAAGCTGATACTTCTCTCAACAAATCATTGCTTACATTCATCTTCACACAGTGAAGTGCAAGCCTAGATCTTCTCTTGTATTTAGCTAACTCCTGTGCACCTAGAGGTTCATCTTCATCATCAATCAGAAACTCATAAAGATCCTGGAGCACCACGAGTGACTCCATCCTCACTTTCCAAATAGCATAATTGGTAGAATTTAACCTGTCACTAGCTTTTAGAAGGTATGCTCCAGCAGATCTTATCTTACTAGTAAAATTCTACACACAAGATATAGATTTGGTTGAACTTGAAATTCACAAAGGTTTCTAACTTGTAGTGTTTCACTCAAATGTTGACTTCTAATCCAACAGATGGACTTGTAATCACAGTTCTATCACTCCCTCACAAAGCTGGAATGAAGATAGAATGAAGTGAAAACTACTCTCAAGCAAATCTTGCCAATCTTGGCTATTTTTGGACAATAGAATGACTCTATCTCCCTCTTTCACTTTGATGTACTTTCTAGACCTGGTTTCCACTTTAATAAGGTCTGAATTCAGTCTAGATTAACTAGTTCTTATGAATCAAATCCAAAACTAATTAATGGAAAGTGATCTTGGAGCTTATGCTAGGATTTGCACCAAAAATTACATCAAATTGACACCAGATGAAATTACAGTGATCCAATGAATATGGGTGATTAAATGCTGGTTCAGAGTTGCTCACACGTGTGAAGAGTACGGATTTTGATCCACAAAAATTTTGGCATCAAATCCCCTCACCAATTCCAGGATACCAGCTCACCCTTCCAATACTAGCTTTTTGCACCAAAACCCTGCTAAAACTGGATTAGTTTTAAACACTGATCAATAGCCTTGTACTTGGATCTGATACCATGTGAAAAGAACAGTACTAAGGACCAAAAATGGATCTTTGAAAGATCCACAAGGTTGATATTGTGCTTGTTAAACAATCTATCAAATACTAGTCATCGAAAAACAAGATCTCGTTTAGCAGCTTGATAAAAAACAAGTAGAGACAATCAGATCATTGATCATAAACTGAAATCCGACTTTACACATGTGAAAATGAGGCTGTAGTATGGCCTGTAGACAGAGTTTAAAGTGTGCCAAATCTTAGTTATATTGGAATCAATCACAATCACCATACATAGAGAGAAAATCTGAGTTTCTCCTTGAGGCTCCAAAAAGCTTCTATCTTCTCACTATGGAAAATGGGAATACATAGTAAAAGACACTTCCTTTGCAAAGTTAGGTGATAATCCAGCATGTAATAAGGAAGCAGACTCAACTTTCTTGCCCTAATGTGAGAACCCTACCCTAGATCCAAGAGTCATGCCTGGTAGGTGAATGGTAGGTACAAATCTCATCATAAATCAAGGTCTAGATCCTACAAAGTAAGAATCACTACCAAATGGACACAACCACTCCTCTTGACTCGTGGTAACCTACATTAGGTGTGGATTGACAAGTGGCACTTTGGCCATTCAAGTGTCTAAGAAAAAATATTGACAAAATATACAATATTCTACATGGCTAGATTTGCCAATGTAGGCAATTTTTCACACTATGCTCAGCATAGGAAGTCGGCGTGATGTTTCTCTTCTTACCACCTATCGACCTATGTTGAGCATAGGTTGCATCTCTAGTCCTCTTCTAACCTATGCTCAACATAGGTCGTCACTCACGTCCTCTAGTCTCACCTATGCTCAGCATAGGAAGTCGGCGTGATGTTTCTCTTCTTACCACCTATTGACCTATGCTAAGCATAGGTTGCATCTCTGGTCCTCTTCTAGCGTATGATCAGCATAGGTCGTCACTCACGTCCTCTAGTCCCACCTATGCTCAGCATAGAATGTCTTCGCATGTTGCTTGCTAACCTAGCTAACCTATGCTAAGCATAAGTTAGCAAACAGCATGCAAAAACATCCTATGTTGAGCATAGGTGGGACTAGAGGACACGAGTGACGACCTATGCTGAGCATAGGCTAGAAGAGGATGAGAGATGCAACCTATGCTCAGCATAGGTCGATAGGTGGTAAGAAGAGAAACATCACGTCGACTTCCTATGCTAAGCATAGGTTGTTACTCAGGACCCAAACAGAACCCATGCTCAGCATAGGTCGTTACTCGTATTTCTCCCGTTTTACAAGACTCGGTCCGTAGAAAGTGAAACTTTTGAGACGTTTTAGTAAGAAAATGTGCTAAATTTATAATTAAATTTTACAAAAATTGCAAATTTTAGTTATGGTTTTTAGAGATTTTTCACAAAAATTATTTGTCTATTTGAAGTTTTCAGTATTTTCATTAAGATATTGATTTTAGGTGTGGGCCCTTGTTGATAAAATTTTTGACAAATGGAAAATTTTTCAAATAAAAGGCCAACCTGCTCAGGGTGCCTCAAAGTCAAAAAAAAAAAGTTGTCAGCACTCAAACAATCCCTACAGAAATGAGAATATCAGAGTGGAAGAACATGCAAGGGATTAGCTCTTCAGAGCTAATAATAAGTGTTCTTTCTAGAGTTGTTAATCATCAACTTTCTCTAGCAGAAATGGGAAAAGAGTTTCAAACGTAATAGTCATAATTTAAATATTTGTTTTCATGTTACTTTTTGTAATAAAGTGATTTTCATGATTTTGTTGGATTTTTTACAATTATACTTTTTAAATGCAGGCATAAATTATTTATGAAAGTTCAAGAAGCCCTTGTGACAGGGTTAAATTGTCAAGATTTCGAAGAGTGTCAAAGGCTTTATCCTCTGAACAGCCGAAATGAATCTTTGGCTCCATTTTTTATTTTGTTTAGAGACATGGTATTTACTTCACCCATGCTTAGCATAGGTGCTTATTAATTGTTTCTTTTTTATGTTTTATGTCTCCTATGCTAAGCATAGTTTTTTCTTTATTTAATTATTTCTTTTTGATACTTTAAGTCTCTTATTTTGTTTTATATTTTATGTCTCCTATGCTAATCATAGCTTTTTCTTTTTCAGTCTCCCAAAGATAAGAAAAACAAAATTCTTCCAAAGCAATTCAAG